>PVKS010024273.1:0-31261 GCA_004027875.1 Aplodontia rufa
TTTTTTTGAGATAACTATTCATGTTTCAACTTTTCTCCTTAATTCTCCCAGTGTCCTATTCCTTCCCATCCCTCCTTCAACCAAATCATCAATTAAATGCTAGCTGTGAAAATAAGAATTAGACAGAAAATTTTCTTTCAGTACCATCAGATCTAGAAGGTAGACCCTTGCCTGCACTGTGAATACTTCTCTTTCCCCCCTCCCCAGCCCCCCCTGACATCTCCTACAGTCTTCTCAAGAATTTAGCTCTTTCATGTTCCTTTCATTTCTGGCATTACCTGATTCTCTCCTAGATTATTGGTCACAGCATAGGAACAGTGATGGTTTTGTGATCCTCTTAAATTTTCCTGACTTCTTCCTACTTAGCTTTTATGGTATGACTCTACCCCAATGCACAGCAAAGAAAAACCTCAAGTTTTAAAAGCACTAACCATGTACACTTCCCCTGCTTTTTTCTCAGCCCCTCCTGGTCTGGCTCTTCCTCCTTCCGTTTGAACTGCCCTCTTCAAGGTCACCAGTGGCCTCCATGTTGCTTTCCACTTGTCTTCTCACTGTAATTGGGACAGAGCTGACCCTGTTCTTCTGGAAGACGTTCCCTCTTTCAGAATATCTCAATCCAGGATTTCTTCGTGTCTGGCCTTTCTTCTTTTTCCTATTGCTGCTACTCCTTCTCTCTAACTGCTGATATTTGAGGACCCCAGGGCTCACCTTGGGGTTGCCTTCTCTTTTTTTGTCCCTGGGAGATCCGACTTACACTTTTGTTTCCCATGTGTAGATCTCTGGCCTATGTGTCTTGCACACCCACTTGACATGTCTGGTCTGCTCACTCACAGGCATCTCAGAATTGCCACCTTCTCCTCCCGCTTTTCTCCCCCTGTGCATTCTCAGTAAATGATGCGCCCACTCACCCAGTTGGTGAAGCCAGGGCCTCAAGCATCAGCCCTCAACATTCCTTCTTTTGTGCCCATGAGGGTGGGTTCAGAGGAGGCTAGCATTTGAGTTAATAGACCACGTGAAGAAGATGGTCCTCCCCCCGTAGATGGCATCATCCAGTCTACTGAGGACCTGAAGAGGACAGACAGGCAGAGTAAGGTTGAATTTTCTGACAGTCTGAGCTGAGATTTCAGTCGTCTGGTTTTAGTGCTATTGATTCTCAGGTCTTCAGCCTCAGACTAAAATCTATACCATTAGCTCTCTGGTTAAGCTTACAGATGGTAGAGAGTGAGACTTCCCAGCCTCCATAATTACATGAACCAATACCTTATAATAGATCTCTCTCTCTCTCTCTCTGCACCTCTCCACCCCCAGTTCTTCTGGAGAATGCTGAATAATACAGGAAATTTCCAATAGACTTGACCTGGACATCTGATATCATTCCTGCCCACACTCCCTTGGTTACTGCTCAGTCACATGGCCACATATTCACAATGCAGCCTGGGAAATGTAGCATGGCTATTCCCACCAAGATGGCAATAGGGAAGGATGTGGCAATCATCTGGTCAGCCAATCTCCTTGCATGAGCCATTGTGTCTATGGGCCCAGCATCTTCAACCATGCTGGGCATGTAGTTTACAATGATTGAATGAACCACATCCTAACCTACCTAAATCTTTCCTGAACATCTAAATTGGAAGAGATTAGTCCCCCCACCTAAGTTTCAGTAGCACTTTTAAACCTTTTACTCTACTGAAAAGCTCGTGGGAAGATAACTTATAATTGCAGAGAATAGTCTGAGTGCTGTCACGAGAACCAGATAAACCTTGGAAAAGTGACTTCACTACCCAGGGCCTCTGTCTCTTCACCTGCCCACAGTGTCTCCTGGAGTGCAGAGGTGCTGCTGGGCTTTGATTCATGTGCAATCAGTAGCATGGTTCTGCTTGCAGAATAAACTTTGGATAGATGTTTCTAGATTGAGTTTATGACCAACGTGGCACCCGGTGACTGACATATTCCTCAGTCTGTTCTGAGGGTGATCCACTGAAAGAAGGATGCTAGATGGGTGGATAAGAATGACCTGGAAATTGAACAGATGGGTGGATAGGAATGACCTGGAAGTCAAAACGAGGCTCTCTCCACCTTCCCTGACTCCAGGCTCGCCTGACTCCACAAGCTCGCCAGGTGATCTCGGCCTGCCTCTGCCATTCAAGACCTCAGTCAGCCCTTGATGATTCTTTAATAGATGTTGTGATTTCTCCTGGAACCACAGGCAGCTCCTTGAAGCGCCCTTTGGTGCACAGCCTTGAGCTCAAGCAGAGTGGCCAAATCCAGGGGAAAAATAAAAGCACCCACAGGATGCAGATCACACGGAACACAGGTACGGCAAATCATGTTTTCCTGTCAAGTACTCTGCATTTTATTAGGCCACCTTATTCATATGATCTTCCAGTCCCCATTGCTAGCTTTGCTGAGATGGCTCTGTCTCCATTTCTGATTGGTTTGGTGGTGGCAAAACTTCCCACGGTGTGTGGGCTGTGGGAAAGGCGCCTCCTCCTTCCTTTTCCAGCATGGGTTTGCTGCTTGACGAGCAGCTTGGGCGTTCGCACATGAGGCTCCTACTTCCACATCAGGGGCTTTCTGTTGGCCCTGCCCTGTGGGTCACTTTGCTCTCAGTCTTGAGTAGAAGGGACCTTCCTGTCCTTTTGTTCGTCTTTGTTTCCATGTGACCAAAATCACTCAGCCAAGTCCCTAATGATTGTCTTTGCTGCTCTTTTATTAAAATTGGGGTCAACCTTAACATCTGTGAGCCATGTTGTGATTTAATTAAGATACACTTGGTTTGGTCCATGACCACTTACCAATTTTAATTAAATTGAGTATATATCACTCTGAATTATTTTATAAGAACCCATGTTTTTGATAAGAAATGTAATTATCTATGTTTGAAATGCTATAGTTTTATACTTTGAAATCTTGATTTTAAAGCAGAAGTCATTCTAAGTCAACTCTAGCCTCAAATAAGCCTGAAGGAGGCCACTTCTGGTTTTCATTTTAATTAGTCTGCCATTGTTGGAAAGCATTCATCATTCATTCATTCTCTAGACATCAGGAGGCTATTGAGTAGCAGGCATTGTGACAGTCACCACAGTAGAGCTCAAATCTGCAGACTCCTAGGAAAGAGTCCTCTTCTTGAGCTAGCTGAGCACCTGGGTGTGGGTGGGTTTTCCTTCCACAGTTCATTTGCATGTTCAGCTCTCCAGGTTTCTAGAAAAAGATTTGAATAGAGGGTGTTTCACCTGTGCCACTCAAAGGAGAAGGGCATTTTTCTTTCTTTATCGTTATTAGGTTCTGTAGTGAAGGCTGCCAAAGGCGGGCGGTAGCAGGCTGTGTGTACAAGGCGTGTCATGGAGGCACCTGGTATTCCTGGGTGCATTTTGGAGATGAGGCCCTAAGGGTGGGATCAGATCTGGTAGTATTAGGGGTCTGGTGAGGAGAGCAAGGTTTCTGCCTCTTTCTGCGCATGTGCATTGAGGAAAGCCATCTGCAAGCCAGGAGATGAACCCTCACCAGACCCCAACTGTGCAGGCACCCCCATCTGGGACTTTCAGCCTCCAGAGCACCGAGAAGACCAATATCTGTGGGGTGACCCTTCCTATCTATTGTATTTTGTTCTAGCAGTTGAGCTAAGACAGGCACCTGGGTCTAGCCTTACAGCACAATTGGGCAACGGGTGCTGTGGCCCAGGACAGTAGGCAGCTGTGTCTCTGAGGCAGTTTTGTCCTTGTGTGTGATAGCTCCATTGTCAGCCCCTGGCTCCTGGGCAGAGCATGCATTTTACCATGAGGGTGTGTGGCAAGGCCTTTGACTGGGAGCAAAGCTAATTAGCCTGTCCTTGGATTGACTCACGACCTTGACCTGTTACCACTGCATCTTCACTGATTGGACCTCTCAGCCTAGACCCCTGTGATTTACAGTCTCGGGTCCTTCACGGAAAGACAAATGCAGGGTTCAGTTCACCAGGTCCCGGGGCTCGCTTCCATTCTGCCAGGGAAAAATTTTCCATTAGAAGAGGTATTAATCCTTTCCCTCTTTTATGTCCCACTGAGTCTCATATGTCAACAGATTTTAGAACATTAAAAAAAATCTCAAGTTCAGCTTACTGTTTCATGTGACTTTTACACCGCTGAGCCATGTCCAGGCTGAAAGCGTGATGCCCACCTCTCCCTCTGAGCCCTACCTCTGCTCCTCTTTGATGCACTATAAATGCGCTGTGCCAGCTCTCCAGACTCAGCGCTGTGACAGAAAATCGATGTGTGGTGTGGACAGTTGAGGAGAGCCTTAAACAATGTTTCAGAAAGACTCTGCCCCCCAGGCACCCCTCCTGGCGCCCGTGGAGACCTTGGCGTGATGGCTCAGCGAGGCCTGCTCCCCCTTCACGTGCAGAGGTGCAGGCAGCCAGCAGACGGAAGCTGCACCGGATGGCTGCTAGATGGGTGCTAGATGACTGCTAGATGGCCACTAGATGGCTGCTAGAGAGCATTTGGCCCAGCAGAGTACTCTAGCACATTTTTTTGTCTGTCACCCCTTTTGCAAGAATGTTTAAAAAATCCTAAACTTGGTGAAGTTATGCTGAGAGGCCTACTGTGTGCATCTTATTTCCTTCCTTTTCTTTAAAAAAAAAGAGCAGACATAAGAGAGAAGCATTTTTTTATTTAGTTTTTCAGGTGAGCTTCATTCCTCTGACACTTGGTTGCATGCATGGTGCTGGGGTTTGAACCCATGTGCTCGTGCGTGGGAGGCAAGCACCGTAACTGCCGAGCCAGCGCTCCAGCCCCCATCTTATTGGCTTTCCTAAAGCAACACTTAGCAGCTTGTGCTTGCCAGCGTCACCTGGGCCCACCAACGATGGACGCCTCCTGGTGAGAACCAGGGGCTGCGTTCTCCGGCACAGGTGAGCAGGCAAGGGGTAAGGCCTCTGGCTGTAAGACAGTGCAGGACTACATTGCCTCTTGAGAGAGGCGCTACTGGGGGCTACAAACCAGATGGCTGCAATCCCAAGATCCTCTAAGATACGTGGGACACCGTGAATGTTGGCTGTTGCCAGACACCTCAGAGTCCTCTTTCCAGCTTTGGATTTCTCCTAGTGGGGTGCATCTTGGGGGAGATTCTTTAAGGTTCTCTGGAACAAAATACAAAATAAGAAAAATTTTAGAGGGGCTGGAGCGGTGGCTCAGCAGTTACGGTGCTTGCCTGGCATGTGCGAATATGTGAGTTCGAACCCCAGCGCCACATACACAACTAAGTGTCCCAGGAATGAAAGTCATATGAGAAACTAAATAAGGATTGCTTCTTTCTCTTTCTTTCTCACTGTCCCCTCTTTCTTAAAAGAAAAGAAAAGAAAAGAAAAACTTTAGGCCCCTGGAATTAGAGAAAGATGAACAGATCTTGGAGGATGTGGCTTTCGTAATGGTTGATGCAGCAGTGTTTGTTAAAACAATGACACCAACATCACCACCAGCAACTGTAAGACACATGAGAAACTTGGAGGGCATCAAGGTGGTGGTGACACACTGTGGCTGATCCCCTCTTAACTGGCTGTGGCACTAAGTTGCCTAAGGTGGGCATTGATGTGCTACCACATTTCAATGCCTGTTTACAATGTGGGTGACGGCAGAGCCCAGAAGGGGCATGGGCCATCTGCCACAGGTTGAGGGGTGGGGCATGTGACAAGGACACAGGGACTTTCTTTAAAATTTATTTATGTTTTTATTCGTTAAACATGGTCTTATATATTGTAGGGAATCATTGTTACATATTCATACCTAGATTGACAGAGTTAAGGCCAGTCCTAGTCCAGGATCTCCCTACTTCAACCACTGCCCACTCCCATGTCTCTTCGGCTTTACCTCCACGTTATAGATAGAAATAAGCATATACATGTGTCTTAATATTTGAATTTTCTGATCTTCTCTGCCTGCCTGTGTAGAGTTGGGCTTCTCATGGGAGTTGAGGGTTCCCAACGTAGACTCCTCAGAATCCTAAGGTTGGAACCATTATACAACCCAGTTATCCCACTCCTCTGTGTTTTCCCAAAAGAGTTAGAAGTGGCACACTACAGAGTCACAGCTTCATCAATGTTTATAGCAGCTCAATTTACACAGCTAAGCTATGGAACCAACCCAGATGCCCCTCACTGGATGAGTGGATTCAAATACTATGATACATGCGCACACACCCATGCACACTGGAGTTCTACTCTGCTATTAGAATGAGAATGTTATACTATCATGGCATTTGCAGCCAAATTGATGGAAATGGAAAAAATTATGCTGAGTGAAATATCCCAAGCTTTGAGGAAATCTTTTCCCGGCTGAAAAAGAATCATCAGCAAACACTCCTGGCTCATACGGTTTAGAGAAAGAAAAGCCTCAGGTCACACAGGACACAGAGCCAGTTCTCGGCCACCACAGCTCAATACCTTTTAGAGCTGCTCTGATCAGCACGGCAGCCCCTGGATGTGTGGCTCCAAAGCACTTGGTATGTGCTTTTTTAGATGGTGTACTGGATTTCAAAGACTTTATAAGAAAATGAATATCAGATATCTCAACAACTTGAAAAAGAATTGATTACATGTTGGAATGATAGTATTTTAGATACATTGAATTAATAAAGTACATTATTAATATCAGTTCCATCAGTTTCTCTTTACCTTTTAAAATGTGGGTCCTAGAAACCAGACAGTCATATGTCTATGTCTGTGTCTGTGGATATATGTGTCACGTTATATTTGTATCGGGATTGCTTTAGATTACGTTGACTCTTCCACATGATCATACTTTAAAACACTTTAAACTTTCCACTTTTAAATATAAATAATCTCAATTCCTTAAATTACTCTTCAGATGACTCGGTTTCAGAGGACTCACCAAGCAGGTCACCTGTGGATCAAACACCCATTTGTCAGTGTCTCTCCCTTGAAATGTGATACCTGCAGCTGGGCACGGAGGCCCAGCCTTGCCGAGGAGGGGCTTAGGGGAGCAGAGAGGTCTGGGTCTGGAATTTGCATGATCCACGCTGAGATTGCTGCCTGCTGAGGTTGCTGCCTGCCTATCACTGGCGGGTCACAAGCTTCCCAAGTCACTTCTGCTGTGGGGCGGGCTGAGGTCTGTGTTGGATTCCACCCTCTAGCACCTTCTAGAAGTAAGAAGGCCCTCAGGTGGGCGGACGGTCAAGAATCCCAGCTCACACCTTCCTGCCTTTGTCTGGAGTCCTGGTCTTTCCTCATTCTCAAAGTGCTGTCGCTTTCAGAGGCACCTGGACTCTCTCCCACCTTCTCTTTGGGGAAGTTGGTAGGGGTGAAAAAAATGTCTTTGGTTATAAGACCAAGACTTTCATTCTCTCTTTCTCTTTTTAGAAAAAAAGAGAGAATTAATTTTATTTATTATTCATCTGGTTCTGGTTTCTCTGACACCCAGTTGCTTACATGGTGCTGGGGTTTGAACTTGGGTCCTCGTGCATGCCAGGCAGGTGCTGGAACTGCTGAACCACTGCTCCAGCCCAAGGCTTTGCACTCCTGAGAGCTAAACTTTTAGAACTTTGCCCCCAAATTGTGCAAGGCGATTCCACATTTTTATTCTCTGGGGTTCTAATTGGGTAACCATCTTGCTCAAGCAACTTTTCTGCCTGGACTATGGTAGACCAAGCTTGTTCTGCGGAGAACATCAGTGGGTTTAGTAAGAGAGAAAAGGCAAGCTGTCCAGTGCTTCAGAGCCTCTGTGCTTGTTTACTGGAGGAGGCTGGGAGGGGGGCCGGGAGCCGGACCCCGTGGCTGGTCTTACCCCAGTCCGCACAGTGGCCTCCAGCACCCTCTGTCCTGACTGTGTTCTAGGAAGAGGAGGTGCAGATGGCCGGTTTGGGAAGCAGGTGAGCCTAGGCAGCCCGTTACAGAGCAATCCTGGACCCCCGCTAGATGATTATCTGTGAAAGTTTTGTTACAAAACCTTTGCAAAATTTCAATTGACCATCTGAAAGTTAAAAAAAGTTTGTGTTTTCATCTTTTTAGGAAGATAACACTAAATTCTTGCAGCCTTTGTTTAGAGATAAACCTCTAAATCTGCTTTATACATACTTTTAATCTTACCCCAAGCAAATGCATTTTAACACTTTATGGGTAATCGTTCAAATTCTAATAAACATTCTGCTGGTTTAGTCCCCACACCCGAGTGTGTATTTGGAGAACCACCTTGGGGTTTCCCACCCATCCTTTGCCTTCCCCCCATCTGGGGTATGGTTCTGAGGCTCCCCAGAGTGTGCTTCTCTCCTGGCCGCTCATACCTTAGCACACCAGGCTCGCATGTCCCAGAGGGCCTTATGGGAGCCCCCTGGTGAAGAGTCCTTTGTAAAAAATACTGCTGCATAAATGGAAGACCATTATTTCTACATTAGCTTCTCTCTCCCAGACTAATTATTTCAGTCTTTCAGGATGAACTGCGTTTGCCATCTGCTGGCCCAATTACCTGAATGATTCGAACTCCTTGAACCCTGGCCACCCACTCCGAATTCTTTCCAACTCTCATCTTAACGTGTGAGCAGATTACCAGCCCCGTTCCAATGAGAGCCGCTTAGCTTTGTGATGCGTGCAGCTCTGGGTAAAGGAGCCCAGTGGCCCCAGGTTAACTTGAACCTGAAGGCAGAGGCAGGCTTGCTTCGGTGTCTAATTTAACGTTCGACTTATTTTTATCTGGTGCTACTTCTTCTGGGTCACCTCTCTCTTAAATCTCTATGTGGAGTCTTTTTAAAAAATCAAGAAAGTTGCATGATGTAGCTGACTTCCTTTACATTTTCTATTAGCTTAGTGGAAGGTGAACAGTTTTTGCTTTCTTGGCTGTACTGTCTAAAAATTAAATTTAAGGAAGTTCATTGAGGGCGACTTCTTTCACATCTGGCTTCTTTTTTCCTTGTTATTTGCTTAGCTAGTTTTTAAAAATTTTATTTTCAGAATAGATTTCTAACAGAAATTTTATTTTATTTTTTTTCTTTTCTTTTTTTATTATATGGACATAGAGATACAATTGAGGGGGAAACATCATCAAACATTCAAGAATCAGGGCTGGAGCGGTGGTTCAGCGGTTTCGGCGCTTGCCTGGCAAGCACAAGCACCCGGGTTCAAACCCCAGCACTACATACACACCTGAGTATTGGAGCACCTAAGGCCACGTGAAAAACTAAATAAAGTTGTTTCTCTCTTTCTCTGTCTCTCTCACTGTCCCTCTCTCTTTAAAAACCAAAACCTAAAACAAAAACAAAAAACCATTCAAGAATCAATGTATATATACTTAGTTATCCAGGGCTAATGCCATATCACGGATGCCCAGCTTGGGTTCCCCCTGTTGCTGTTTCCCCCAGAAGAACTCCTGAGTTAAATGGATATCTCGTGGAGGACAGAGATCTCCTTCTGAGATGATTCCCCCATATTCCCACCCTCCAGTCTCCTAGGAGTTCTTCCTAAACCCTCCCCTCGCTGTCCCCCTCCCTACACCGCCAAGTATCCTAGGGAGCCATCTCCCTTCTAACAGAAGTTTTAACTGGTACTCTGTTTCCACGACTTGCCTGATTCTCTGGAATGCATGTGTATGTATGATTTTTTTTTTTTAAAGAGAGAGGAACAGTGAGAGAGACAGAGAAGTAGAGAAACAACTTTATTTAGTTCTTCACATGGCCTTAGTTGCTCCAAAACTTAGTTGTGTACATGATGCTGGGGTTTGAACCCAGGTCCTTGTGCTTGCCAGGCAAGCATCGAAACCGCTGAGCCACCGCTCCAGCCCCTGTATGTATGATTTGAATCTGTCTCAGTTGAGCTTGCAACTGGGCACTGAAGCAGAGAATTGTGTGACCACAGGAGTCCTGTCACTGATTCAGGGGGAGGCAGACACCAGGGGGCACAGAACCCTGTGGTGTCTGGTTTTCAGGCAACTAACTCGTTTTGGATACTGCCCTAGCTGGGGCCTCTCCTTGCAGATATTTTTTTCTTTACTCTGTCTTTTTGTTAACATGAAACAGTGATTCAAATCAATATAAGTAATATACATTATGAGTCCATTCTATACTCCAGTTGTAGGCTTAATAACTGTGGGTGATGCAAAAAATGACAAAAACCCCATTACATGCTCTATTCTGATAGTCGAATAACAGAGGGAGTCTCAAATATCAGTTCTAGATGACAAAATACTTCATGATTGGATGGGAATCAGTTGTCAAACAATAATTACTGTAGCAAATCCGAGAATGAAAAGATCATTTCTAAAAAAATTGGTTTTACAAACTAAAAAAAGTTTTTATTATTTTTTATGCTCATACACATAATCTGTACTCATTAAAAACAGTATATAAAAATGTGACGAAGAATGAACCAACATTCACCTATAATCTCCGTGTGGCGCCAACCACTGTTGGCGATTTACAACACGACTTTGTCATAGTCCGTTTTCTGTGGCTATAACCAAACACCAGAGACTGGGTAATGTTGAAATAAGAGAGGTTTATTTGGCTTAGGGTTCTGGAGGCATCTGACGAGGGCCTTCTTGCTGCAGAATAACTTCACAGGGTGTCATGTGGAGAGACAGAGCAGCACGTGTGGGTTTTCTCTTCTTATAAATCCACTAATGCTATCATGGGCCCCAATCTAATTGGTGCATCAAATCCTAATTACCTCCCAGAGGCCCCACCTCCAAACACCATTAACACATGACCCTGGGGACTATGTTTCTATAAGCATTTTGGAGGGGACAAACACTAAGATGGGAGCCAGCCTTCGTCCATTTTGATCTATAATGATGTGTTAGCTTTTGCCTCACAGCAAACCACTCCAAAACACAGCGGTTTGCAGCACTAACTGCATATGTAGTTCACGATTCCTCAGGTTGGCCATTTGGGCTGGGGTCAGCGGGGAAGTTCTAGCCCAGCTAGGTGGCTGGTGGCATCAGCAAGGCTGCTCCTGTGTGGACAGTCACTGGGTGGACCAGGCTTGACTAGTACAGGTGGGACATGGGGGTCTTTCTTTAGTGGCTTCCTGGGATACCTGGGCTGGTCCAGGTGGTGTCAGGTTTCAAGAGAATCAGAAAGGCAGCCCTGACCTGTAAGCCCTTTTTGAATCATTGTTCCTGACCCACCAGTGAAAATGGAGTTGCTCAGCTAAGCCGAGGGTCAGTGTGAAAGTGACTTCTGAAGGGCAGGGATACGGGGCGGCATGAACAAGTTGGGGACCTTAGCGCAAACAGCCCATCACGAACCAGATCCACAGCATCGTAACATTTTAACCCAATGAGGAACCAATAACATGTGTACATGTACAGAGAAAGAGCTCTGTTGCAAGAAATAACACAAGCATGCGTTTATGGAGGTTGACCACTTCCGAGATCTTCAGGGTGAGTTGGCGGTAGAAGATCAAGACTGAGGAAGAACCAGGGTTCAGTTCAAATCAAAAGGCAGGAAAAGATTCACATGGCATTCAGAGGGAATCAGGCAGGAAGAATCCTGTCTTCTTTGGGGATGACCTAGCTTTTGGTTGTTTGTAGGGCTTCAACACTTGGAAGAGGCCTGTCTGCATTAGGGTGGGCACACTACTTTAATCCCGCAGTTTAAATAACACCACACCCAGAAAGCATACTCTCAGAAACACATACAAGGATGCTTCGCTAAATGTCTGAGTACCTGGTGACCTAGTCAGGTTGAAAAATTAACCATTACGCATGCTGCTATGGATCCTGTTTCTTAATTTTAAATGTGTGTCAAGGACTTTCTTTGTGTCTGTAAAGCTAGAAGAACATCATCATTTTTAATGACTGCATAACCTTCTGTGTATTATACACAATTTATTTTCATTCTCTTGGTAAACACACAGGTAGTTTTTGTATTTTACTATCATTTGTGTGATGAAACTTGGTTTCTATTGTTAAGTTGTCCTCTGAATAATTTGTACATTTTCATAAAAAAGTTCGAGAGTCTGACTGTGATACCTTCACTAGCACTGAAAGCTAACTCACCCAGGAAACATTTATTGAGCATCTGTTATGTGCCGGAGTCTGTATAAGAAGCTAGGTCTGCAGACAAGGTCCCTGCCCTTGTGAAGCCTCCATTCTGCTGGGACAGACACAAAGCAAACACACAGCCCAGCAATGCACAGTGGGTGATGGGGGACAAAGGAAGCAAATGGCACATGTGCCATGACCAGCACAGGGGGTGGAGGTGACATCTGCAGACAAGGTCATCTTTTCCTTGTTGCCAATGGAATAGAAGAAGAAAGCTCCTCAGCTCTGGGTGGGAAAGGAAGATAGGTTGAAGAAGGTTTGGTTTTGATTTGGATTGTGCAGAATAGACGTGGTCAGACACTTGGCATGAAGCCTTCTAGAGATTGCATGACCAAGGTGATCAGGGTGTTAGACAAGACTAGGTGCATCATTCCCTTAACCAATCTTGGAGAACTCAATAGGGTGGTTCCCAGTCCACATTGATGCCACACCACCAGAGAGCCCATTATTGCATTTTGGGCATGGGGAGCCAAGTACGCTGAGTTACCAGCACTTGATTACATTGTGTTTTTATTGCAATGATAATTTGGTTTGCATAATCTGAATCTGCATATGAATGAAGCCAAATTCTCTAGGTAGTAGTTTTATTTTCACATTCAACACTAAGCTCACAACAGTCTCTCTCGAAGGACAGTGATGGGTGGCAGATGGTCACATCTGTCCCAATGCAGATGTCAGGTCTGTGTTTCTTAAACAAATAGAACTGGGGCTGGAGCGGTGGCTCTGCGGTTACGGCGCTTGCCTGGCATGTGTGAGTACACGAGTTCAAACCCCAGTACCACGTACACAACAAAGTCTCAGAGCAACAAAAGGCATGTGAAAAACTAAATAAAAATTGTTTCTGTCTTTCTTCCTCTCTCTCACTGTCCCTCTCTCTTTAAAAAAATAAAAAAAGAAACAGAACTTATCACCTCATGCTTCATCTATCATTAAAAAAAACTATTCCTGCAATTAAGATACATCACCACCAGGAGGCAGTACTGGGATTCACCATCGATACACTGTATGAGGCATAGGACCAGAGAACAGCAGGCCGTTTTATTATAAAAGCTGATATTACTTCTAACATTGGAGTTTAAGATTAAGCTATACAGCATATAATTACATTAGAATGATTTATATAAAATAAAATAAAACTCTAAGCTGCAATTGGGACCTTTTTCCTTTCTAACAATGAGTTCCTAGAGGACGTGATTAAATGCGGGCTTGTAATTCACCTGAATGTCTTAGTGCAAAAGTCCAATAAGCGCAGACAGCAGCTCTGCCTTTCAGTCTGCAGGTGGCCCTGGCTGGCAGCTGCTGGGGTAGAGGTGGTGGCTCAGGGTGGCCCTGCTCATCCACTTTGGTGAGTTCAGTTTTTGCATGTAGCAAAACTCAGAAGAAAAAAATAGAAGAAATGTGCTTCGGCAGTGTGCGTGTGAAATCCTTAGAAGCGTTCCTAACAGCAACTTCTGGGCTTACTGTTGTTTTTAAAAGTTCGTGACTCAACATCCCGTTAGCTGTTTCTCTTTAACTAGTTCTTGCGACTGACGCTTGATTACTTCTCTAGTCTAAAAGGAGGCAGGAGTGTCATACAGAAGCATAGGATGGTCAGGAAGATGACTTGTAAAAACTGTTTTCTCCAAAGATCATTATACCTCATACAGAGAAGAACGTGCTGAACAAGATCCAGGTTTGGTTTTGAAGAAGAGATTTAAACTGATTTTATTCCAATAATTAAAGTCAGCATCATTTACTCGCTTCCTCCTCCTTTTAGCCCAGTGTGCTCTGAGCCCGATGGTAGGAAGGGAGGGCTTAATAGGAGACTTGGGAGCCAAAACAGGGTTTGAGAAGGGTAGGCCTCAGCTGCCAGGGCCAATGGGATCCTAGCAGGAACCCTGGGACAGAGGTTGGGGCAGCCAAGGCAGAGTATCAGCCGAGGTCTTGCAATGGCTGGGTGCAGGCTGTTGCCTGACTCAGTTTCCCCAGGTATACTGCTTTATCTCTGCAGATATAGGTCCACATGGGCCACTGCTTGGACACCTTGGAAGATTGGTGTGCCCATCAGCATTAAGACCATTCTCTTAGGAAGCAGAGCTTCATCACTTGCTAGGGACCTCGCAGCAGGTGGATGGGAAGGCCACATGCGCTGACCCTTTTTGGGTATCAGGAAACACCACTGAGTTCTCTGGGGTCTTTTTTTGGAAAAAGGCTGTTATCAATTTTCTTCCTCCTCCTTCTTAAATCTTTGATTCTGGGGTTGTTTTTACCAAAGTACTCTGAACAGAAATAAGGGGTCTGACATGTTTCAGGATGGGGTCCCTCATCGCAGCTGATAAGGTTTAGGAATGAGGTCTCCCCCGGAGGCTCATGTGAGACAGCACAAGAACACTCAGAGGTGAAATGAAAAGATTATGAGAGTTGTAAACTGACTGATGTGGATTAACTGGGTGGTAACCGCAGGCAGGCAGGGCGGGACTGGAGGCGGGGTGGGGGTGGGGGGGTGTCACTGCGGGTGTGCCTTTGGGGTTTGTATTTCGTTCACCCACGTGCTCTCTCTGCTGCTTCCTGCTGCCCTGTCCTGAGCTGCCTTCCTCCACGCCCTTCCACCATGAGGCCCAGAGCTATGGAATTGGCTGACTGTGGACTGTACCTCTGAAACCATGAACCAAAAGAAGCTTTCTCCTCTGTGTTGTTCTCATCGGTCATTTGTTCACGGGGATGAAAAAGCTGCTAAAACAGCAGGCTTACAGCAGCAGCCTCCCCACAATGAGCGACGCTCACAGGAGGTATTTAGGCCAAGCAGGGCACCAGTAAGCACTTTCTGGCCTCAGACCCTGGGACACCAGTGAGCACTTTCTGGCCTCAGACCCTGGGGGGCTGTTGGTAATCAGAAGGGGATGCACCGGACTCTGGGCCTGTGGCCTTGGTTTGGGGCCTGGGGACATGGTGGTCTGAAGGGAAGGTTCTGAGGGTGGGCTGGGTCTTCACATAGAAACCCTGGAGAACCACAGACCTTTTCAGGGCGCTGGGAGCAGAGCTGCAGTCTCCAAGCAGAATTCCTCTATGGTGGTGGGGAAGCAATCCACGTAGGCTGAACTTGAGTAAGCATCTTCCGTAGCTGAGAAGAGCTGTGCTCACCCGTACTCTTGTGTGGTTCCCAGGATGGGCTGGTGCAAGCTGCTGGAGAGACCCAGGGGGCTGAAGCCAGGTGTCCCCTGGAGGGGTGCGTGCGTCGGGCTGGGTGGATGGTGTGCTGCATTCTTTGGTCTTCAGCAGCAGAGAACCACTGCCACCTGGCCGAGCAAGAGAGAGAGATTCACACACAACAATGGCCAGACCATGCATAAAACAGAACCAAGCCCCAGCCTGCTAAGTCAGACCTGCAGTTGGTCTGGCCACTGTCTCAAGGGATAGCTCAGAAAACCAAACAAAAGCTGCTGTAACGATGGGCCCCACATGGCCAGTCTCCCACTTCCAACCGAGGATCAGTCTTGAAAAGGCCAAATGTGCCGTCCTGGCCAGTCGCGTGGGATGCCTGGCTTCCGGTCAGCCCACATCAGCAGCCTGCAATCTGGGTGCACCTGATGCCTTCTGTGTCCTCCACTGTAAAGCTTTGCCACTGCCCTGCTTATCTCAGAGCCCTTCCCCATGGCAAGCAATGGTGGCAGATTGTCACCGTGGAGACCCACAGTGCGTAATTTTGGCTTGGTGTCTGGTTGCTTGGTTGGTGTTTGTTTATCTGCATGGAAGGATCGAGCCTCCTTGCTCCTACCGATCTGGAGTGGGCTGAGATGGGCAGGGCAACTGGTAGGGAGACCAGGCAAGCCCCTGGCTGTCCCATCGCAGAGAGCAACTGCCAGGAGGTCCCAGTGGCTCTCTGTAGCTAAAGCAGGGGCTCACAGTTTTCTTTAAAGGCCCAGATGGGAAGCGTTTCAGGCTTGGTGGTGTGTGCAGTCTTTGTTGCAACCACTCAGCTCAGCTGTAGTGCAAAAGCACGTGTAAGCAATACGTAGAAGACCCGGTGTGGCTGCTTTCCAGTAAAACTTCACAGTGACAGGCAGCAGGCCAGATTTGACACGTGGGCTGTAGCTAGCTGGCCTCTGGATAAACACAAGCTCCTCAGCCTACTGTGGAGGACCCTCCTCTGAGGTCCTGCCCACCCTCCCAGGTGTGTCCTTCTGTGCCTTCTGGCACACCACTCCAAGCGCCTGACTGCATTCATCCCCATGTCTCCCCCTGTCCTCCCAGCATGTCCAACTGGCGGCTTCCTTGTGGTAAGCCATCTCCTACAGGTTGCATCTCTCCCCCAAAGTTCGTGTATTGGAAACTGGATCCCTAATGCAGCAGTGTTGAGAGGACTCAGAAAGGGTCTGTTCTCAAGCCTTCTCACCCTTGCCAGATCTGGCTGCATGATATGAGATGTCCCATCCTCCAGGACCACGAGGAGTAAATTTCTGTGCAGAAAAATCACCCAGTCTCAGGGATTCTGTTATAGCAACACCAAACAGACCCAGACACCATCCCAACCAAGCCTTTCTTAGAACAGAGGAGTAAAAAAGTTCAAACCATGATGTTTCACGTGCTCAGATGGGAAGCTGTTATTTTTTGTTCATTCTTTCAATTTCTAAAGTGCACACTCTTTCCTTTGTCTTAGCAAAAGCGTTAGGAGCATGAGATTTGGGCAGCAGCAACTGCAAAGAAGGGCTGATGGGGTGCAGGACAGCTCAGCGTGGCGTGCCATCTAAGTCCCCACTACTGGGGCTGTGTGCGTTACTGACCTGGTTCAAAACACCAGCCAGAGACACCATTACACAGAAAGGAAAATCAATAAGTAATTTCTTTCCCGCATGTAGCTCCTTGGGTGACAGGGACGATACATACCCACTCACGACCATGAATGAAAGGCAGTGGAGTACATGGCTCTAAATGAAAATAAAGACAAATGGGAAAGCCAAGGGGCCCGAGCAGGCAGAGGGCGAGGTGCAGAGAGGGATTTTTCTTTGGCATTTAATTTTGTCTCACCCGGGTGCTTTAGCATGAGGGATTGCTGCCGGTGGAGCTGGAATTCTATTTACAGATTGACAACACAGAATATCTTTCAGGGTGAAGGGTGAGTCTTGAATCTCTTGAATGTGAATCTGCCCCATGGCCTCCTCCTCTCTTGGGTTGGAGACAACTCTACAGAAATTGCAGGTAAGTGGTGAAATGTGGGTGCAGAGGGGGAGAATTCCCCCTGGGTTCTGAAATGCAGCGTGCCACGACTGTAATCTATCTATTTTTTTTAGTTCTTTTTTTTGCTTCCAGAGCATTGACACTTAAATGCAGCTGATTCAGCTGAGGTAGAGGAAGTGGTAGCAATATCAGGTTCAAGTAGCTCAGTGCTTTTGAGGTGATGCATGTTTACTTCTTTGCTGTTTCTGAAATAAGGGTTATAGATGGAGCTCCAGTCTGTTCTTGCAGGAGTTTAGTCCAAAAACATTTCCCATTCTTTGACTGAGGGGTCATTCTCGATAAATGAACCCAAGTGCTTCAAACATTTTTGACGTTAGTAAATATTCCTCCTCTCAGAAACCTAGGAAGCTCTTTGTCTTTCTGACTTGTCTTTCCCAGGAAGTGAGATTTCCAATTGCATCTCACAATAATGATGCAACAGAAATGTTCTAGAAACAACCCTTGATCCATTTCCAGAATTAATCACTCCATTACGGCACCTAATGTGATTTACTTTCCTCTGTGTGCTGAGGAGCATGAAATTATCATGTAAATAATGTCACATCTGTGCAAACCACTTACAAGGTACACCCTAAATTCAAATTTAGGCTGTCATTTCTTAGTTTGTTAGCTATTGTCTTTCCTAAGAGTTTCTTCCCCCTCCTGTGGAAACTGCATTGAACCACTCATCCCTACGTGCGCAAGGATCTGGAGAGAGCGTCCGTCATCCTCACTTGGAATTAAGATTCTAGCACTAGGCATGTGTGGGTTTCCTTAGCATTCCTGCCTGGCTTCATAACACTCTTAAAGGTAATTTAATTTCTGTTTTTGGATTCACTGAGTTTGTTTTTATGTTTTAATGTTTGCTTACTGGAGGTCCCTGAAGCCTCCTAGTTTCCAGATTATTCTCTGTGGAGCTCCATTAGATAACTGCATGTAGAGGCTGGTACTTGTGGAAAGGAAGTGATCATCGCAGAATCATGCCCCTCTTAATCCCTAAAGCAGCCTCTTAATTCAAGGGCTCACATTCCAACTCCTGTCTGCTGCATGGTAAACTTCATAGCGTTGCTTTCTAGAAGATGCTGTTTTTGGAATAGGTGTTTGCTCTCTCTCTCTCTCTCTCTCACACACACTTTACTGGGAACTTGTATTAATTAGCAATACAATCTCAAATTATTGCAAAGAAAAGAGAGTCCATTGCAAACACATACATTTCACATCATCTCATTAAATTTAGGCCCAGCCACTCAGGAACACAGTTTCATTAGCTGGACAGTTATTTCCAAGGTGCCTTTTGTTTTGCATTCAAATTGTCTTAAATAAGCGCACTGTTTATGGTTTTGCATGGCGGCGGCGTGGGTCCTGCTGTGGTGCTGTTCCATCACACACTTGTATTCAGCACCAAACTAATTGCAAATCAAGCTTTGGCATCTGAAGGATGTGAGGGCTGGAAAATACTTTCTCCTGTCATTTGGGTTTTGGTAAAATAATAAGATAGCAGTTTTCTAGCCCTCTGCTCTGTGCTGCCTTATTAAAGAGGCTGTGGTCAGGAGCGGCTTTTTACAGTGTGGACATTGCATGTGTGTGTTAAGGCGTGTGTCTGCGTAGGGTGGAGGGTTGGATGGGGGAGGAGGTGCAAGAGGGTAAAACAAGGTCAGACACAAAGATGCTGGGTGAAGTTGCTAAGATTTGGACATGAGATTTAGGCCAAATGTCCAGGTCCAATACCATCATGAGGATTCTGCTTTAATGAGTTGGAAATGTGGATGCCTGCTTTCCTGCTTATCCTCCAAAGTGATTTAAAGCTCATTGAAATGGTCATATTTCTTTCTGACTGCTCAGGGCTAGCAGTTTCCAGGTGGCCACGGTGGCCAGTTTAACAAAGTGGCTTGTGTTGAACACACATTTTTTTTTTTTTGAGTTGAGGCTCTGCTTTTTTTGTATTGGTTCTGTTTTTAGATATACACCACATGTTTGGTTTCTTTTAGTTTTAGCTATACATGACATTAGAATATACTTTGACAAGATTATAACAGTGTGGAGTCTAGCTTTTTCAAATTCAGTCCCCTTCCCCTCTCTTCCTTCCTCTCCCTGATGAATATATATTTTGCCTTGTGGGTCCCGGGCCTGCGCAGACAACCCGTTTCAAACCCTTCACTCAGTGTGACCTGAGAGCAGTCCTTGTGCAGGGTCCCTTGGCTGTACAGTGAGGTCTCTGGAGGGCAAGGTGCAGGTGAGTTCTCAGGGCATTTTTGCCCATGTGGGCAACACAGGGAGGACCCCAAGTCCAGTGGACATGTATCAAGGACCCACTGTGGACTGCTATGCAGTTGGAAACAAAGCTGCGTGCTTTGGACTCTGCCACATTCTCCGTGTGCTCCAGGTCATTCTGCTGTGGACACGGTCATCCCAGTGGGGAGAGATCTCCAGGAGCACCCACCCGATTGCATTTGTTTTCATGACATTTTGTCAGGAAATCAAAGACTGAGGCGTAGTGTCATTTCCATCCCCTTTGAATCATTTACAGATATGTCCTTGGAAGGAGTCTGGGGAAACGTTAGGGACAATAACAGCCACACTCTTCCACCACCTGAGCCTCCTCTCCTCTGGGGGTGGTCCTCAGGGAGGAGGGTTTCTGGAGTGTGTCCCCCCATCTCATGACTGCGAAGGTGGATTTCTGAAGTCCCACTCTCAGATAAGTGCTTCCAGATCCCAGAGAAATGACCGTGTTCACTCTATGTAGTCCGATGAGTTAGCTGTTCCTTCAACCCCTCATCCACCCATGCCGTCCACCGTGACTCTTCAAATGGTATTGAGTTGAAGGATTCAAGGCCTTTGGTTTTGGGAACCTTCTGGAATTTTTTAAAAAAACATAACATGTACATCCTTTAGAGTAGCCTTTTGGAAACAAAACAGAACACTACACATGGGTAGGCACATAGCTTGCTAACTTATTTTCTTCCTTCAGCTACATTGATTGAACAGTTACAGTATGCCAGGCTCTGTTCCAGGCACTGCGGATACAGCAGATGACAGACCCGAGTCAGTTCCTACCTCTCCAGCTGATATTGCAGAGGGACAGAGGTGGCAACGATACAAAGAAGGAAGAGTAGAACAGTACAGAGCACAAACACGAGAGGCACAGTGGCTGGGACGAGGGCCATCACTATGGGTGCTGTCAGGGACAGGGTGGGGTCAGGCCCTTGGTGGCACGTGTTGGCTTGTGGATGAATAATTCTCCTTAAATCACCCTCAGCTCCTCCTTTATCAGCTGATAGAGAGCCCCTAGAGAATTTACCTCAAAGCTTCAGATTTGAATTTAGAGCTCCTTGTCTTGCTTTTATAAACATTGGAAATATCCCTGAGTGAAACTGCAGGAGTTTCTTTTAGTAAAAAAGAAGGTTAAAAATCCTGTCATTCCCCCTCAATTGTATCTCTATATACTTATAATAAAAAAAATCCTGTCACATGGATGCTGATCTTTAGATCCAATAGAGTGAAATGGCCAGGCAACCTCCAATACAGCTCAGCCTCCTGTCTGTAAGCTGCAAGGTTAAGTGAGGTAGCCCTTAAAGTGCTTAACAGTGGGCATCTCTCCTGTGAGCCCAGGTGCATCTTCCCACGTGAGCCCATGTCTATCTTTCCATGTGAGCTCATGAGCATCTCTCCAAGAGTGCCCAGATACATCTCCCCATGTGTGTCCAGGGACATCTCTCCATGTGAGCTCATGAGTATCTCTCCATGAGTGCCCGGTATGTCTCTCCGTGTGGGTTCAAGGACATCTCTCCATGTGAGTCCATGGGCATCTCTCCATGAGCACCCAGGTACATCTCTCCGTGTGTGTCCAAGGACATCTCTCCATGTGTGTCCAAGGACATCTCTCCATGCGGGTCCAAGAACTTCTCTCCATGTGGGTCCAAGGGCATCTCTCCATGTGGGTCCAAGGACATCTCTCCATGTGAGCTCATGAGTATCTCTCCATGAGTGCCAAGGTACATCTCTTCATGTGGGTCCAAGGACATCTCTCTATGTGTGTCTCTATTAGTTTCCATGATCACTGTTGTGCCCATCCGGGTGAGCCCACATGCTTCTTTCCAGGTAAGCTTGCGTGCGTTGTAGTGTGAGCTCCTGTGCACCTCTTGGTGAGCTGAGTGTGGACTCTCTAGTAAGCCCCAGGGCTTGCCTCTGGCAGGACAGCCCTGTATCAGGAGGTCAAGGACTGGGTGTTGGCTTCATCTTTGGCCAGTGCCTGGGTCCTTAGTAATGCGTGGTATCTGGACAGTTCTCAAACTGTCTCCTTTGCAAAGTTGGCATTGGTGCCTGTGTGTGGTGGCTCAGTAAGGCTGAGTAAGCCCTGTCATACAGGAGGGGAAGTCCATGCTGAAAGAAGAGGAGAGCCCTGTCATCGATTTCAGGAACACTGGGGCCAGCACTTACTGTACTTTCACTACAGTTCACAATTGCTCTGAGCACCCTGCACAGTGCCCGCCCTGAAGTCCTTTTCTTCTAGGAATGGTCAGATCATTAGAAGTAGGTATATACCCCAAACTTGGCTACTAGCTCATATCTCCATCTACAGAAAGCAGGACAAGTTCATACGGCGTGTGCCACGAACCTGATAGAGCCTGAGTCCGTGTCCGTGTAGGTGATTTCATGTGCCTTGTAGGGAAGGCTCAATGTCGTATGTGTACAATTTTCCAGTAACAGACACTACCGACCCACCAGGGTTTAGGCACCCAGCATCTTCCAAGTCACTTGCTGCCAATAGGACCCTTTAGGTTAAACCTTGATGCTCTCCCTGTGGGTGGGGACCTCAGACTCAGAATGCTCTTCAAACCTGAAAGATGTGAGGAAGAAAGGTCAGCAAGCTGTCTCTCTTTAGATATGCACAAATGCTAACATTTTAATGGCTCGAAAGGAGTCCCATTTTCTCTTGACAACTTTATTTGTTACAAAATAAGTAAGGTAAGTTGTAGGAAAGTGCTTTCCCCTCACCCACTCCCACTCCCACTTCCTGGAGATTCTCTAAAGCTGTTTTGCTTATGATTGAAATGCGTTGTGGTTGAAAATGTTATTCATCATAACCTTAGTAGGAGGCACATTCTGGTTCAAATTCTTTTTCCCAAAGGGAAGTGGAAGGTGGTGTTTTGGGCAGGAGGCTTGAGAAGAATGTAGAGGAGCAGAGTGGTGGCAATGGAAAGGGAGGGATGGAGAGACTGGGTTAGCATGCAACGTGCCCGGAGCTTGACATGACGCAGGTCTGTCATTTTCCCAGAGGTGCCACACCCTACACCTGGGGCCTGAGAGCTCAGAAGATGGAGGTGAACACAGGGCTCCCACAGGAAGAGGCAGGGGAGAAGCTGGCTGGCAAGCAAGGCAGGTGTCCAGGCTGCTTTGACTCCTCATAACGGCTCGTCCCTTCCCCAGGGATTTCTGCGTGGGAGCCCTGCCTGGACTCTGCGGAAGCTCAGTGTGAGTGCTGCTTTTATGCATAGCTCCCAGTCTTTCCCTGGGTGGAAACCAACGCCCAGTGTTTGTTTCTCTTCAATCCCAAGCACACCACCATGTGTGACTGTGGGAGTCAGTCGGGCTTGGTGTGAGCAATCTGTGTCTTGTCTGGATCTCCGTGCACACGTGCTCCGAACCCTGTTACGTGGCTGTAAAACTTTGGGCTGGATTGTAAAGGTTTATCTTTCCACTTTTAGCTTTGAGGCTGTGTAGCATTTTGAGGTGATCATCATTCCTTCCTGTGTTCTTTTCCTGTATCTTGTTTGCACCCACAACTGGACTCTTTTCTCAGGAGACCTACAAGCAACCAGAAAAAACCTGCAACTTGAGGAAGAAGATTCATGGTGGTGCAGTGGGCTGGAGAGTGGCTCTGTCAAAGTTGGCCGTGGCTTCATCTCCAGAACCTGTGAATATGTTGCCCTGCATGGGCAGCAGGGATTTGCGGATGTCATTGAGGATTGCTGGGGAGATTACCCTGGTTCACCGGGGCGGATGCCATGTGGTCAGAGGCATTCTTACAAGAGGGGGAGTTGGAGGAGGACATGGGATGACTGAACCCAAGGCTGAGTGATGTGACTGGCGGCTTTGAGGAGTGGGGAAGGGGCGATGAGCCAAGGAATGCTCTAGAAGCTGGAAAAGGCCACAAACAGACTCTCCCCAGGCCTCAGGAGGAAGGCAGCTCTGCTGTCCTGTGAGTTTTAGCCCAGGGAGGTGCATTTTGCATGTTGGACCTTCAGAATTATAAGAAAGTAAATCAGTGTTGCTTTCGGTCTACCCTTGTGGCAATTTTGTAACTGCCATAGGATTTCATAAGGGCATTAACAGAAGAATCAGACACATCACAAAGGGAACAGTGATCTGTGAGGTAGGGGCGGACAGCACTGGACTGGACTGGGCCCCATGGGTTGCACCTGATTCCCACTGGTGCCCTAGAGGGAGGGCTGGGAACTGGGTGTGCCCTGGGCCCCAGGCCAGAGCTGCAGGCCCCAAAGGATCCTCAGCAGCATCTTTTATTCAACAAGGTCTGAACTGGACCCAAGGGTCTTCTCACCCACCCCGTGGATAGGTTTCCCCTCCCTGTGCTCTCAGACAGAAATGCACACTGCTCTGAGCCTGCTGCACCCCACCCATGCACTGGTGCACCCCAAAGACAGATTTAGTGTTCTAGCACTCATCTTCCTCTCTGCTTTCAGGACAATCATCCTTCTGTTTGTCACACAGACCAGAATGATTTTATTTGATGATCTTTTTATGGAAATTCCCCCCTGCTGGTTCCTGGTTGATCCTCATGCCTCAGATGCCATCCTGTAGAGACCTTCCTGACCCACGGCCTCTTCACCCATCCCCATCCTCCTGTTTTGTTTTCCTCATAATCTTTAGCCCTACCTGAAATGGTGACCTCTGCTGGGATTGGTTCCTATTACTCTTCCCTGAGAGTAGGAACAGCCATGGCTGCCATGTTCCTGGCTGAGTCCTCGTGTCCAGAATAGCACCCGGCTCCTGGCAGGAGCTTCACAGCCCACGTGTCTCTGCAGTCTCGCAGTGTCCCTGTCTCCAGACCCACCACCCTATCTCTGTGGGGTTGACAGCAGAGATGATTCACAAAAACCAAACTTCGAATAGTGTTTGGGGTGGAAGCTGATGGAGGAATTGTTTATTTTCCTCCAGCCCATAGGGAGAGAGCCAAGATCCAGAGTCTGGAGCTCTTTAATAGAAGCTGAGAAGGAGAATTCACATGGCTTATGTGGTTTGGGACTGTCGATTTTGGGTGATGGAAGTAATTTATACATTAAACAAGTTCCTATCTTATAGTAAACATACCCCATGGACCTAATGAACAATGCACTATCTTACATGCTCTGGGCTTTTAAGTGAGAAATACACAGTTTAAGGCTGAATTATGTTGGGGAAGCTTCTTGGTTCACATCAGCAAATACTGCAAGAGACAGATGTGATGCAGATTTCAATTTCAATGGGGTATTTTCCCTCCACCTTAACACAGCTCCTTCTTCACCATGCCCTGGCGGAGGCAGAGATAAATATCTCCTGCCACTTCCCTGTGCTGTCTGTACCACGTGCCACAGCTGCTGATGTAGGGACAGTCCTGCCCGGATTGCAGGCTTCCTTCCTGCCCAGGTCTCACCTCATTTTCTTTGTGAGTAGAGTTTCTTCCCTTTCATTTATTTCTTGATCTTTTAATTTGGAAAAATTATATTCACAGGAAGTTACAAAATACATACATACACCACACACAAACACACACACACACTCATCACACACATACCACACACACCACACACACCCCACACACCACTCAACACATATGCACATACATACACATGCATACTACACACTCACATGCACACACACACACAGGCACACCCCCACACCATATATATATACACACACACATGCACACAGGCACACACACAGGTGTAGACCATGTGTAATTTTCACTCAGTTTCTCCAGATGGTAACATCTCTTATGATCCCAGTTTAATACCAAAACCAAGAAATGGACGTTGGCATTTTTAAAACTTTAGACGAGGTCAAATCAACTTTTTAAACTTATAACATCTACTTCCACTGTGGCAGGTGTGTTTCTGTGCTTATATTTCCACATTGTTTGAACAAGAAACAGGTGCACAATCTATTGGTTACAGATGGTTGCACGACTGATTTTCAGACAATACTGTGGTCGCACTGGGGACAGGTGGCATCTCTCCTGTGCCTCTTTCACTGCATTTCCTCTCTCGTCTGTGAGCGAATCTTTGATGAAATGCACGTCGTGACTGGAAGGAAGAGCTCATCATTTTAGAGGGTTGGAATCTTTTGGTGGGGCTGTCATTTCTTTGATTTTCTTCTTTTTCCAAGTCATTTCCAGATATTACTTGCAAGAGCAGGTATATCATCTCATACCATTTTCTAAACACAGTCTTGAAATTCTTCGTTGTAGTGTGATGAACTTTTTAGAATGGCAATATTTTATTCACATAAAGAAACTGAAGCAAAATATGTTCTAACTAGGGGTGTTATGGCTTGAATGTGAGGTGTCCCCCGCAAGCTCATGTATGAGAATTCGGGAAGGCTGGGCTGGAATGATTGGGTTCTGAGAACCGTAACCCAGTTAGTGAGTTAATCTGGCAACTGCAGGCTGTAGGGTGTGGCTGGAGGAGGTGGGTCACTGGGGCCTTTGGGGTGTATGTTTTGTACCTGGCGTGGAGTTTCTCTCTCTGCTCTGTGTCCCCATGCGATGTCTTGAGGTCACTGCTTCTTGCTCCCTTGAGCCATGCCTGCTGTGATGTGCAGCCTCACCCGAGCCCCGAGGAATGGAGCTGGCCTTCCATGGACTGGGACCTCTGACCATGAACCCTCAAACTTCTCCTCCTAACATTGTTCCTGTGAGGCCGTGTAGTCACAGCAGCGTAGGGCTGACTAAAACACGGGGTATGTGTTATTTTCTAGGAAGTGGTTGGGCCGTAGGCTTCCTCTTTTCTTCTCCCAGTGGGAAATTTGCACCAGCAGCCTCTGCAAAGGGACTTGGCAGTGTGAATTTCCAGGTGGCCGTGAAGGTGCTCCTGGAGCCGGGTGGGTGGAATTGCTGGGTAGGTGGAATTGCTGGGGTGTCTCCTTTGGAACTTGACAGAGTTGGGTTTGCCTTCATCTGAGCTGAATGCCTATGGACTGAAGGGCCTTGTAAGACCCCATTCAAGCTCCATGAATTTCATACTGCAGTTTCCCTGGCATGAGGCCAGACCGTCACACTCAAATCGGTCACTGTGATTGATTTCGTGACCTCATCAGACATTTCCACAGGGAACACTGTCAGCTTTTCATTGTTGCATTCCGCCCTCCCCCCAAGCACTCTGCATCCCTCTGGGGAACAGGAAGATACATCCTTGGCATGTGACCTGATCCTTTAGGACCAAGAGAGCCAGCAGGCAGACTGAAGGGTGCTGCAGGGCCCTTGTGACATGGGAGCTCCGCGGGAGTTGGAGGGATTGGAAAGGGCTGAACTACTAGTTAACACGCTTGTTCCTACCCCTGGCTACACTTCACAGCAAAAATGTCAATGCCTGGGCCCCACCAATTACATCACAGTCTCCAAGAGCTAGGGCCTGGCTCTAATCAAATTCTTAACAATGTTCAGGTGCTCAGTCAGGGTTGCTGGCCACTGACCAAGGTGCTGAATGCAACACCTTCTGTGTTTCATTTGGATTCTTTTATTGAAGGACAGGTTCAAGCAGGCTGGGTGGTACACAGTTGGGAACAGTTTGGAAATGGGGAAGGCATTTCCCTGCCATGAAGTGTGGGTCCAAAGGTGTAACAGTATTCATTCTGGCAAAGTCCAGGTCACAGGCAATGCTCAAAGTTGGAGTGTAGTTTGCAATCCCAGGCAGTCTGTCCATTCCAGCTAACATCATTGCCTTTGGAAGGAGGTGTAGGAGCAGGTTTCCTTGCCAAGGGGTTAAGCATGGCCTCCAGGTCAGTTGATTCAGAAAGGAAGCATTGTTGCAGGGACAGGAAACAAGTAGTAATGTTGCCATCACTTCCCACTTAGCTCTCCAGGAATCAAGCCGGAGGGTGCCCGCAGCCCCCTGAGCTCAAACTTTACCTGACGGGAGGCAGGATGGGACTCTGAATGTCCACCATGGTCATTCTTGTGATTTCCCACCAAGGCATCCCCATTGGGGTGGACTTGTCTGCAGGAAGAAACCTTTGGAAGATTTAGGTCTAGAGAGTCAGAGAGGAGCATGTGGAGGCAAGTCCTCCCCACCCTTCCTTAGCACCCCACGATACTGTCACCGTGTCACTCATTTTGTGCAACCAGCTTTCTCCCCTGAACCCACCAACTTATCATTAGCCTCTTCTGCTTTCTTTCTACTCATATTTTATTCTGTCATTAATTTAAAAAATCGCAAACTCCAGATTGCACAAGTGGGGTTGCTGACACCGGGCTTGTTCAAATGGACTTCTGGAAGGGTTGGTGTCACGCGAGCAAGCTGGTCTTTTATAGTCTCTGTTCTCTCCTCTTGCCAATCCTGCTAGAAGCCACTCATTAATTACAGATGCATAATGTGAAGGTTGGTTTTCCTGCCTTTCATTCATCACAGGGACGTACAGTAGATGTAGTGAAATTGCATTGGTGAACTTGAACTTGTCTTCAACCATCTTGACCTTTAAATTATCCTTCCAGCTTTCCTCCCATACTCCATGCCTAGATGATTATTGGTCCATAGACCAGCTTTCCTTAATGACATATTAAGTTGAATTAACTTTATTTGAGCTCAGACTGAAAAGGTTGGAAAATAGCTTTCATTGCATGCGCTAGGTGAAATCTAGTATATAATGTATTATACTAATATGCTATTTGATTCTCCAACTGAGATAAGGAAACAGAATTATGTTGGAGAATGGAAATCACAGTGCAGTCTCAGGTGGACCAAGTCATCCAAACTAAAGAATAAATTTCTAAAGTGCAAAACCAGGGAGGAAGCAGCAGCGTGGATGGAGGCCATGCCCTCTCCGGCATGGGGCTGAGCCTCCTTGCTGATTACCAGGGAGCCCGACTCTTCCCATTCACTTGGCTACATTCTTGCCTGGGACTTTCTCCCAGGCCTTCTCAGTCTCTAAATCCTTGTTTGGGCTGTTATCCTGTGCTATTTTCCTGATATTTGGACAGGGGATAGAATAGTAAGTGCTGCAGCACTTTGGGGAGGTTGCTGGTCCATGCCTTGATGCCAACCCAAAACTGGGTTAATCTACGGTGGTGGACCATGAACGGCAGGCTGCAGTAGTTCCTCCTGATATGGAGCTGCCTGTAGCATTTCTCACCATCTTCCCCAAGCCTCCTCCTCTGGGGATTAGTAGCTTGGAAGAATAAAATGATAAAATATTTTCTCCTGTGTACAATGGCGGGAATCCTCATACACATTCTCAGAGATGCTGAAATTCATTTCTTGTCCCCTGAACCAAGTGCAGGGAGCTCCACAAACTCCTGAAAGCAATTCACTTCTTTCAAAACCTCTTCAACTTCTGTCGGTGCGGAGATCTTTTTAACATCCTCTCTATTTTCAGTTTCTTCAGTGGGCATGCTAACAGCAAACATTCTAGGGTTTTTATCAGCCTTGAATGTGTGAATTCATTTAACAACACTGGAAACATGAGCCTCAGCAAATGCTGGTTAAGAGCTGTTATTACCCCTGGGAAGCTGTTTCATGATAAGTCTGCATTTACACCTAGAAGATAAGAATGACACCAATAGTTGAGGAACTGGATAAATTAATTCAAAGAATGTTCTAATGTATTTTGTGTATTTATTATGACTGTTGAAGTCAACAACTGTAATAATGCATTGATCCATGTCTTCTTGCAGTTTTATTGATTTTTTTATCTCACATATTTTGAAAATATGTTATTAGGCACATGTTCATTAAGGATTGTTAGGTGTTCTTAGAAAATCAACCCTCTTATCATTGTGTAAGTTCCCTCCTTACCTCTGATGATATCCCTGGCTTCAAGTCAGCTCTGTCTGAAATGCATGGACCTGCCCCATCTTTCTTTTGATTAGGGGCAACATGGTGTATCTTTCTCCCTCTCTTTGCTTCTAATCTATTTGTATTTTTATATTTAAATGGATTTCATATATATTATACAGTGGAGTTTTGGATTCAGTTTTTGATTTGTTCTTTTAACTAGATTACTAATGTCTGAAATAATTGTTGATAAAGAAAGCCTATTTTATGGTTTGAGTGCACTCAAACTTCAAATTAGAATATATCTGAATCCATGTTTCTTAACAGTGGTCCTGCTGACATTTTTACTGGGATAATTGTGTTGTGGGGATTTGTCCTGTACAATTTAGGAAGTTAGCAGCATCCCTTTTCTTTACCTCCCAGATGCCAAGAGCACCCCTTTCTTCAGGTGGGACCAGTAGAAATATCTCCAGGCATTACTGAATGTCTCCTAGGGTGCCATTTACTTCTGTTTGAGAACCATTGGCGGAAACTATCAGAATATCCAGAATAGTATGATTACAATGACTGAGTCTGATTGATGAGCATGGAAGACAGTGTCTTTAAATCAGAGGGAAATTATAGATACGAATTTGTTAGTGTCTGAGAACTCTTATTTCAGTGCTCATTCCAAGGACTGATTTTCAAGACCACAGCGGACTATTTGGTTTATATGTGCTTTATTTTCCTTGGCTACATTTTTTTTTGTATAGCCTGTCTGCTCCAAGATCATGTATCAAAGTATGTTCTGTTATATTCAACATAATAATTAAGGGTAGTCACATTGGTAAATACATTGTTGATTTCTTTACTGTGGCTTTAGACCTCCTCTTTCTAAAAAAATACTATTTGTGTAGTTGGACAAAGAACCCCCATATTTGTTACTATTTTCTATTCATTGCCCTTATTTTTTGTTTTTATTTTTTTCTTTCAGTCCTTTTCCACCCTTTATGATTTTAATTTCCATTCTTTCTCCATTCCTTATAAATTGACTCTACATTGTTTTCTTTTTTCTCTTTTTTTTACTTTTAAAAGTTATTTCACTAGAGTTTGTAATATATATTTATAACTAATCCAAATCCACTTTCAAATGATAGTGTACCACTTCACAGGTGTTCAACTACCTGTGAATAAAAATTCTTACTTCCTCCCTTCTGTTCCTTGTAGTATTGCAGCTATTAATTTCACTTGTATATAAACTCTCTCTCTCTCTCTCTCTCTCTCTCTATATATATATATATATACACACACACACACAGATGCACACATGTACATATACATATATACACATACTATTCTGTACTCTATGTATAGACTATACTATGTATTTCAATTAAGAATAATAAAAATAAAAATGTGCATTAACCTTTGCTTTCCTTCCTCTAGTGCTGTTCCTTCTTCATGCAGAGCTGGGTTTCTGATCTGTGTTAGCTTCCTTCTCTCGGTAGAACTTTTAACATTTACTTCAAGGCAAGTCTACTGGTAATAAGTTTTCCGTTTGTCAAAGTCTTTATTTCTTCTTCAGTTTTAAAGGATAATTTCCCAGGGTACACAATTGTAGAATCTTGAGATCTTTTTCTCTCAATACTTTAAATTCTTCCTTTCACTCTCTTCACCTGCTTCATTTCTGAGAAGGTGGGCGTGATCCTTAGCTTTGCTTATCTATAGGTAAGGTGTTTTTTTCCTCTGATTTTCTTCAATATTTTTTCCTTATCATTTGTTTCCTGTAGCTTAAATAGAATATGTCTAGAAACAGTTCTTTCCTTTTAGCATTTATCCTGCCATGTGTTCTGAGTGTCCAGGATCTGTAGTTTGTTGTCTGACAATTTTAAAAAATTCTGTCATTATTGATTCCGATATTTCTTCTTTTTTATTTGATTTCTGTTATTCCTATGTGGTTGGACATTTTGCTTCATTATTTGCTGCATTTTCTTTTTCTTTCTTTCTTTCTCTTCTTCTCCTTCTCCTTCCCCCTCCTCCTCCTCCCCCTCCCCACTCCTCCTCCTCCTCCTCCCCCTCCCC
>PVKS010024274.1:0-31272 GCA_004027875.1 Aplodontia rufa
CTTGCCTGGCATGTGCGAGTACACAGGTTCAAACCCCAGCACCCACGTACACAACTAAGTGTCGGAGCAGTGAAAGACTAAATAAAGACTGATTCTCTCTCTCTCTGTCTGTCTGTCTGTCTCTCTTTCTCTCTCTCTCTCTCTCTCTCACTGTCCTTCTCTCTTTAAAAAAAGAAAAGAAAAGAAATTTATTTGTTGAACAAACATGATTCTAATGAAAAAATATCATATATGTATAAAATCTGAATATTAGATTTACCCCGCAAGAGCTCCCCCAATTATTCACCCTTATCCCTCCCCTCTCTCCTCAGTACATTTCTACAAATGCCTTAGGTTGTATGACATTATAACCTTTTCCGGATTTAAAACATGAGAATTGACCTGTTTTCTCAATGTCCAGGGTCTAGCTCCAGCCTCCACAGATGAGTGAAGACATTCGACCCTTGGATCTCTGGGTTGTGCTGATTTCACTCAGCCTAATTTCTTCCATAGCCATCCATTTACTTTCAAAGGCTGCAATATCATCGTTTCTAATTGCTCAGTAGAACTCCATGGTGTACATGTACCATAGTTTTTGATCCATTCATCCAGTGAGGGCCATCTGGGTTTCCATAATTTAGCTATTGTAAATTGAGCTGCTGTGAACATCGATTTCGCTGTGTCACTATAGTGTGCTGATTCTAAATACCCAGGAGAGGAATAGCAGGATCATGTAGTGGGTTCATCCTTAGTTTTTTGAGGATTCTCCACACTGCTTTCCAGAGGGGCTGTACCAGTTCAAGCAAGAACTTCTTCCCGCTTCCTTCACCAGTTGCTTTGTTTGCGTCCCTCCTTCTAATGCATCTCTCGTATCCTCTGTTACTACTGCGGTCCTGTCGATCATTTTTGATATTAGAATATTCAAAAGATTAAAATCTAGAATTTTGAAATCAGTTCAAAAAAATGTGTAAAGTGTTTTCTCCCGCAGGGAAAAGGCTAGCATGGTTGTCCCTGAAGAAAGAGAAGGCCGAGACGACTCCAACCTGGACCTGGTGAGAGGCTTAGCATCCGCAAGCACAGCCACAGACACCCGCAAAGCCGGTGAGTCCCGCCTCTGCCAGGAGCCCTGTAGCCAGAAAGGAGGCTGAGGCTCCAGCATTGTCCCGTGGGCCAGTTTTTCTCAACAAACCAGGGAGAGGATGTCTGCTCCCACACTGCAGCCTCAGCTCCACCATTTGCTGGCCACTCGTCTTCCCGAATGAAGCCACAGTGTCATCTGTAAGATGAGTGGGGTCGTGTCCCAGGCTCCCCAGCTGAGGAGTTGGGTTCCAGTGTTGGATTTAAGGTCCTTAGGTTGAGGCTCAGAATGCACTTTTTCAACAAAACTTTGGGAAATGCTGATCAGCTTTTGATCTTAGCCCAAAGAAACCAATTTGACCTATGGAATAGCTGAAGGAGTTTCTCCACCTCCTTCTTCCTCTCCCTTAGGGATATACCTAGGGAGAGTTGCTTGGGGCACATACATCCCCACTCTCTCTGTGTGCATTGGTTACTTCTTGGTGTCTGTCCGGACCCCAGGAGCCTGGCTGTCTCGTTGCTGTGTGGTAGTTGAACGCCCCCATCTCCAGTTTCCCATGACAGCAGCTGGGGGGCTGGAAGTCCAACTTGGTGGTAGAGCACTTGCCTAGCATGCACTGAGGCCTGGGTTCCATCCCCAGCACCAGGAGAAACTGTACCCATGGGAGCAGCCAAGGTTAGCCACACAGTATGACACAAGCAGCGTGGTTGAATTGATTGAAGGACTGGTGACATTGGGTCCAGGTAGAGCCCTGGGTCCAGGGATGTGCAGACCTTAGAGACTGAAGGACTGGTGATGTTGGGTCCAGGTAGAGCCCTGGGTCCAGGGATGTGCAGACCTTAGAGACTGAAGGACTGGTGATGTTGGGTCCAGGTAGAGCCCTGGGTCCAGGGATGTGCAGACCTTAGAGACTGAAGGACTGCTGATGTTGGGTCCAGGTAGAGCCCTGGTTCCAGGGATGTGCATACCTTAGTAACCACAGATGCTGCTAGAACTGTAGATTCACAGGTCTCCGTCCATTGACACCGACCTAGTGGATGTCGAATGGGGTCAGCATCTCCACTAACGGCAGTGGTCCTTGGACGGACAATACTTGGGAAACAGTTCCCCAGAGCATCCGGGTCTTTTTTAAAACCATTTTTAACAGCTCAACAAGGTTGATGACGTTTCATGAAGCACATCAGAGCGACAGGACGTAAGATGGATTTGAGCGTTGTAGGTACCATGCAGAAGTCTTTTTTTTTTTTTTTTTTTTTAAGGGATAGGGACATTGAGAGAGAAAGAATTGATTTCATTTAGTTTTTTCATGTGGCTTTCATTACTCCAACACTTTGTTGGTACGTGGTGCTGGGGTTTGAACCAGGCCAGCTGAGCCACTGCTGAGCCACTGCTCCAACCCCAGAAGTCTCTTCACAGACCTCTGCTCTCTTGAGTTCCATTCTTGAAGTCTCCGTGCGAGTTTCCTGTTCCTGCTGTCACAAATTTCTGCGAACTCAGTGGCTTAAAATAGCACACACTTGTTGTCTTGCAGTTCCACAAGCAGGACAGAATTCCAAATTGGTTTCACTGGACAAAGATGAAGGTTCAGCAGGGCCGTGTGCCTCCCAGAGGCTCCAGAGGAGGATCCCTTTTCCTGTTGGTCCCAGTGCCTAGGAGCTGTCTGTGTTGCTCAGCTCATGGCCTCTCCCTCCAGGCCTGCAGTGTCTCTTCTCTCCTCTACCACTCCTGAGGACTCACGGACCCACCAAGACAATGCGGGCTAATTTCACAGTCTCAAGTTGCACGAATTAATCCCATGTGCAGGGTCCCTCTATCCATATCAGGCTGTAGTGACTGGGGCATGGGCATCTTGAGGGGGCCATGACTGCATACCATGCCCTTGATACTTAAAAGTGTAGACCTTAAAGGAGTCTTAGACCCCTTAATCCCACTCCTACCTTTTACAGGCTGCTTGGTGTATGTGTATGCACAAAGCTGAGTTCCTGTTTTTCTCAGCGGTTTGTGCTTTTCCCACCTCTGGAGTCACTGAGATCATAGCAGCAACTCCAAGGCGGTTTACTCAGTGAGCATTCTGAGTACCTAGCATGTACAGGGTGGTCCTAGGACTTGGGGATTCAATAGCCAGCACAAAAGTAGTTGGTGCAGTGAGGCCCGTGGAGGGAGCCACAGAGTAAGACCAGAGGAAACGTGTGTGCTCGTGGGTCTCTGCAGGTCGGGAACTACCAGTAGACTCTTATCAGTTCTGCTTAAAGGAATATACCTCTGCTCCCTTATAAATAATCTTTCTGGAAAAGAAAGAAAAACGTGGAATAATACCATGTGGTATTTATCCACCAGAGGTTAACAACAGAAACGGGTTTTAAACTTTACCCTAGCTCGTCTTTGAGAGCTCCTCCCCGGGGACATTACCGAAAATGCTGCTTTTTCTGTAGGTGGCCAGGAACAGAATGGAGCTCAGCAAAGCATCGTGGTGGACGTGCGTGAATTCCGCAGCGAGCTGCCGTCTCTGATCCATCGCCGGGGCATTGACATCGAGCCTGTCACTTTAGAGGTTGGCGATTACATCCTGACTCCAGAAATGTGCGTGGAGCGCAAGAGCATCAGTGACCTGATTGGCTCCCTGAATAACGGCCGCCTCTACAGCCAGTGCGTGTCCATGTCGCGCTACTACAAGCGCCCCGTGCTGCTGATCGAGTTTGACCCCAGCAAGCCCTTCTCCCTCATGTCCCGCGGTGCCTTATTCCAGGAGATCTCCAGCAGCGACGTCAGTTCCAAGCTCACGCTGCTCACGCTCCACTTCCCCCGGCTGCGCCTGCTCTGGTGCCCATCCCCTCATGCAACTGCAGAGTTGTTTGAGGAGCTGAAACACAATAAGCCACAGCCCGATGCAGCCACCGCCCTGGCCATTACAGCAGACTCCGAAACTCTCCCTGAGTCGGAGAAGTACAACCCGGGCCCCCAGGACTTCTTGTTGAAAATGCCGGGAGTGAACGCCAAAAACTGCCGCTCCTTGATGAACCACGTGGAGAACATCGCAGAGCTAGCAACCCTGTCCCTAGACAAGCTCACAGGCCTCCTGGGCCACGCAGCCAACGCCAAGCAGCTCTACGACTTCATTCACACAGCCTACTCGGACATGGTGTCTAAAGGGAAGGTGAAGAAGTGAGCAAGGCCACCGCCTTTCCATCCCACGGCCGCTCTCGGCCGCTCTCTGCCAGCCACACAGGATCACCATTAATTATCTGCTTCATGATCCGTTCTTTTCCAGTGCTTTTAATGATAGTGCATTCTGTCTCCAAGGTCGGTGGATCGGAAGCCACGGTTCCTGTGAACGCTGGGATTCAAGACGGTTGAGCTTTCCCTCTCCCCCTGCCCACCCTCCCTGCACTCTCCAGGTCAGGGTTAGCAGATTCTAGACGAGGAGCATCAGGACCAAGCTTCTGCTAGTGTTTGTGGAAGGCCGTTTGGAAGCAAGCGGAAGTTTGCTCCACACAGTCCTGTTCTTACCCACTGTCTGCACAGGGCCTTCTAGAAGCTGAAAGGGAGCATCTCTGCCATTCCGGACGAGCTCTTCCCACCACATTTCCTTCAGCTTCCTGCTTCTTCAGGACGTCTGTTGCTGAGTTAAGAGAGCTCCCTTAATACTGGCCTGACCAGTCTCCTGATCACCCAAATATATGTAGCACATACTCTAACTTGGTTGTTCAAAACCAGATTTTTAAGACATGAAATGAATTACCTATTTGCAGAATTGAATGATCTAGAATTCTCAGTTTTTGCAGGTGTTCAAGCTCTTAAATCTCAAAGATGTCAAAGCCCAAATGAGCAGTCAGAGTCTTGTAAAGACTCCCACTTTCCCCGGGTCTCTTCACTAGACTAAGAAGCAGCACCACATCCTGCAGAGACACATGGGCCTGTGATCCCCACTCCTCACCTTCCTGTGCCAGGGCACCTCCCTCCTTCCCTGGGTGAGCTCCCTAACATGAGCACAGGAGCGACCCATGAAGCTCTCAAGATTTGGTTCTCTTCCTCTCTGTTTGAGGCAAAAGGACTGTAGATGAATGGGAGTCGCAGTGTAGAATATGTAAAGATTCAGAACTGTATGAGGAGACTGGTGTCACTGTAGACCTCCTGAGTGGCTGAGGGCAGCTTTGTACCGAGGCGTGCATGTAAGGTATCCGTAGCATCTCTGTGCAGTTTTCAGCCTTCGGTACTTAGACACCGTCCACTTAGCTGTCAGTCACTATTTGGTAGCGAGCCGTCAGTCTTCTACCTCAGCAGCTGCGGTAGGCATCAGTTCTGCTAGGCATTTCATCAGTGCCAGTGCTTTCTTCTGATTGGTCACACTGGACTAAGCCAGCGGACCTTGTAACAGCAACTTGTCTTCTTTCTTAACAAAAGCACTTAACTGTACCTGTCATATTGACATCTTGAATTGTGGGTACTTAAAAGTACAGCTGTCCCTCATTGCCCGCTGAGCATCGGTTCCAGGTCCCTGTGGATGCTCAGGTCCTTCCTGTAAATGGGTAGGATTCACATTTGACCTGCGTCCGTCCTCCTGCACATTTTTAACCATCACTGGATTGCTTCCAGTCTTTAGTACAATGTAAATGCTAGGTAAGGAGCTGTTGGGCTGGTTTGCTTGGGGAATAATGAGGAGGGGAAAGGTCCATACATGTTCAGTACAAATGCAGACATTTTTTCCCAAAAAATATTTTCAATCCTCAGTTAAATCCACAGTCGCAGAACCCTGGGACGCGGAGTGTGGGTTTCGAAGTGCATGCCAGGCACTGCGAGGAAGAGCTGAGGGATATCAGGAAGCACTTGGATCCTCGTAGACCGGTGCAGAGAACAGGGAAGGAAACAAAACAAAAACTCATTTAAGGCAGAATAAAGATTGGAGCTACTAATTTTGTCCCAGGGATAAAAATATACCCTCCAGGGTAGAAAAGAACACATGGAATGGCCTTGACATCAAGGTCAGCGCTGGCCTCTGCATTGTTTTATGGAGGAGTTGGGTTACCTTGTCTTGAACGTCTAATGTCGACGCCCACCTTCAGTTTCACCCATCCCAGCATCTCTGCTTGCGGGACATCTTTTCTTTTTTTTTTTTCTTCTTGTATAATTCCACTTGCCTTTTAATGCTATTGCATTACCTAAAACGAAAATCTGAGCATAGCGTGTTCCGTCACGGGTTCAGAACTGAGCTCTTCTGAACGTTAAACCACTCTTGTTATCTAGTTCAACGTGGATAAGTCTCGATTGTGTTTATTTCCACTGTCCCACAGCTCTCGAAACCTGCTGTCCGCCATTGTACCTGCCAGGCCTACGACAGGTACCCCGTCTCGTGGACGTTGGAGTCTCAATCAGGAATTCCTAATGAACTTTAAATACAGGTCCTCATAGGTGAAGGGCTCTCCCAACTAAAAAAGTATCTTTTGATATATTTCCAGTTGTTGAAAACTTTCAGTACATCCATCAAGTATTTACTTTTCTCAGATTTTTTACAGATTTTTACAATTGAAGAATCTTTGATAAAAAGAACTAGAGATGCATGCAGTTGCAGAATTAAAGTTTTCCTTTATTTTCCGGCAGCATTTTCTTAGCTTTGCCTCTTTTCTTTCAAGAGAGTGAGTAGCCAGTTTACTGATGAATTCGTGTAGGTTTTTCAAAACCTTTTTTGAAAGCTAGGTCATCATCATCGCTCTGTTGTACAAGTTTCTGCTTCAAAATTTGAACAGATGAAATACTGTGAGAAATTTGAGTTTTGTTTGTTCAAATCATAGTACCTCTCTCGATATTCCTTAAACTTGCACAGGAAGAAATCATTTCTTAACAGCGGCCATGAATACCGTGCTTTACGCAGTAAATCAGCATTCTTAGTAGACCACGTGTCTACTGAGAATCAGCTTCCCAGCTCAGGAGGGCCTGAAAATGATTGTCTCGTTCATCAACCCCTCGGGACAGGAAGGGTTAAACCCGGATTTGGAGGTGGAGGTGACTGCACAGAGCGTGGAAAACCTTCCCGGAAGCCCATCTGGAGAAGTAGGTGGGGAGGCAGCCATCGTTGGTCTTTGCTCTTGTTTCTCAAGCATAATTTGATTTTCTTTTGGCTCAGAGAAATTTAGGGTGATTCTCTTTTGTCTTCAGTTTGCGCTAGAAATGGCCCCTTCAAAACCAACATTTTAGGAAAATTCTTTTCTCAGTCTCGAGTCGATGAAAATGTAACCAGGCTCCAGAATGAGTTAGCGCTTTTCTTTCTGTCGTGTTTCGTGGTTGTTTCCCGTCCGGTCCTGATCCTCCATTGGCCCTTTGTGACCCATCTTATTTAGCAGCCTGTCCCGTGCTGTGCTGTTGTGTTTTAATTTATGGTTGTGTGAACCAAGATTTGGATGGGGGGGATAACTATGAAATATTATCTATCTGTAACAGTATGTTTGTGTCTGTGATAAAATGTATATTTATTCAATATTCTCATTCTCTTAAGGAAAAAGCAAAAATAACAATGTGTAGTGGAAGGGGGTATTTTACCAGCAGCGTGCTAGTAAATATTTAAAACTCGGAGGATGTTTAATTTTCTTTTTTGTTATGCAGAATAAATTATTAAAGCTGAAGCACCGGAAGCAGGCACTGCCTCTGCCATGATGCTGGAGATCCACTTTCTGCAACACCAGTACACTTTTCTTTGGGTTTTTTCCCCTTCCTGCTTTTCATTCTGTAGTGATCTCCTTAACCAAAGGAAGGAGTAAAGTAGCCTTTTTAAAACACTCATTCTTTGGTATGTAGCGATTGCGCAGTGAACACAATTCCTGCGACATCTTAACAAAAGCTGATTTCCTGCTACCCCGCCACAAGATATTTGTCCCTTTCACATCAGAATTGGAAGAGAATTGTTCCTTTGACGCACCTGGAGTTTATTGTAATTTTTTAAGGAAGTTTAATTATTAGTTTATAAATTGGATTGTCTTGATGATCCGCATTCCTTCTTAATGAGATGTGAGACAGGTTATAATCCAAAGTGTTTTAATGCCTGAATAAAGACTGACAATCTAGTGAAACTTTTCTTAGTAGTAGTACTATGACTCAAATTTATTCAGCATTTGTGAATTATCTCATTTAATCCTCATAACAAAACCATAAAGATATTATTTAATCCTGTTTTACAGGATTGAAGCTGAGGCACAGAGAGGGTAAGTAATTTACCCAAAGTCACCCAGTAGTAAATGGTGGAACCATGATCTGAAATTCAAGTACGCTTGACTCCCAAGCCCAGAATGAAACACTGGACAGGGTTGGAGAAGGAGCGGGTTGTGGGACTGATCCATGTCTACTTTCATATACCTAATTACAAATGTGCTCTGGAACAAGCAAAGTGGTTTGCATGGGTTGGCAAATTTTCTGCATTCCTTTGTCTGACCAACTCTTAAACCTCCAGGTCCTTGACTTTCTCCTGAACCACTCTTAACATCTCCCTGATCTCATTAATTCTGTCAAATAGAATCCTTCACTTCTGGGTTTGTTGTGTGTGTATGGTTTTTTTTTTTATAAGTCATACTTTTAACTTTCCTGAAAATTATACTCTGCAAGAGCTTTGCCAACAGGAGCTCAGATAACTCCCATATAATAATAAAACCCACTCCCAACCTCACGATCCTAAAATTAATCCCTGCCAAGTGGAAGAGAATAATATATGCTGTGTAATTAGGTACATACAGACAAATACATTATTTCTTTTTTTTTTTAACAACTTTATTAGTTTTTCACATGGCCTTCGTTGCTCCAACACTCAGTTGTGTACGTGGTGCTGGGGTTTGAACCCGGGTCCTCGTGCTTGCCAGGCAAGCGCCGAAACCGCTGAGCCACCGCTCCAGCCCCCAAATACATTTTTTCTTTAGCAAGATGTACACTGTGGCACTAAGATGTTAATATTCTAAGAACTACAAGTTGATCTTGATTTTAAGAACCACAGACACTCTGCAGATGCGGGCGTGCTGCTCAGCGGAGTCCTTCATCCTGTTCACAAAAGCTCGGCATTGGCTGATTCCTCCCTGTGGAGTCATTGATCACCTGTCGGTGCTGGACTGATCGTGAACGAGGAAAGAAGGGCGTTAGATAATTCGGGGGATCTACCAGTGCGACCAGTATATCTCTGCTTGAGAAGAACACGGCTCTCAGGACTGGAAGGTAAACAACTCGTGATTTCAAAAGGGTTTCCTGGGATTGGTGAGAACAGTAAATGAACCAGCCCTGCTGAAAGGTGGCAGAGCATATTTGAGATGGGTATTCAGGAACCCTTTCCTATGATTTTGAGCTCCAAAATTTGGTGTCAGTTAGAGAGCGCCTGTGCCCAAGGGAGAGATTTGCGTCCCTGTGCAACTTTACTTCTGGCAAGGGTGACAGCCGGCAGCCTGGGAGAGGTCAGATTTGCACGGAAGCTGACTGAGCAGGTCTGTCAGGCTCTTACTGCATAAAGCAGGGAGCCCTGTCCGGGTTTAATGCAGTAACTTTCCCTGCTATCAAGGGACACTCCGTCTTCTTATGCAAAAACGTCAAGGGTAGAACATGAGCAAGTTGAATGATAAAAATGACACAGGACAGAGGTAACTGCTCTGGAGGTCAGAGGAAGAGGCCACACCCACGGGGCATCAGGAGAGGCCTGGAGCAGAGGTGGAATTCCAGATGCCCGAGTCTGAATTCCACCAGGTTAGCAAAGACCGGGTGGATATGGAGCGACTGGGTTTAGAGTTGCGAACGGTGACCCAGAAGCAACACGCTGGGGCCACATTGCACCAGGCCCTCAAGGGCTAGAGTGAGAGGCTCATTCTCATCTCAGCAGAAAAGTGGAGGCCCATGAAGTTTCAAGTGACAGGAACCCCCATCGACTGAGCGCCTAGTGTGCCGGGGACTGAGTTTGTCATTTTCACAGGTAGGAGACTAAGACTTTAGAGAGATGAAGAAAGTAAATCCATGGCGGAAGCAAATGCAAATTCAGTCTCACAGCTCACCTTCCTTCTGCTGTTCCTGTGGGCTAGGAGGGAGGAGTGGTGGGGATAAGACCACTGCAGAAGCCACGGTACCCATGTAAGCACCAGGCGATGAGGGCTAGAAAGGGGAGGTGGCTTTGGAGATGGAAAGAACCTGAAGGAGCCTCCAGCAAGGCCAGTCTATTGCAAAGGGAACCGAGGCCTAGGAGAAGCCTCAGCAGTGCCCAGGTTTAAGTCCTGGACTCGGGAAATAGTGACAAAGTATTTAACAGAAGGAGAAAAAAAAAGTCTGGAGGTAGGGCCTGGCTTGGGGGAAAGGACAAGCTCAGTTCCATCAAGGTGCTGTGAGACGGGACAGTCTCCGCTTAGGATGTGGTGGCTTCCACATGGAAATGCAAGGAAGGTTGAATAAGTACTCAGCTGGGATAAAGAAACAAGCGACCACAGCCTTAGAAAACGCCCACCGTAGGTGGAGGATACAAGACACAGAGCGGGAGCTGGAGAGGGAACCGAACCACACAGCAAGGCACTGACCCATGCGTTGCTTCCAGCAGTCCCCAAGCTAGTGACCTCGGCATGCATCACATGCATCGCAAAGTGCGCTGGTCACCCTGGGTGCTGGGCCGGGAGTGTGAGGAAGAGGGTCAAGGTGGGGGCGAGCCGCAGGTCAAGGGTGATTCTGCTCACTGGTGATGGGGATGAAGGAGCAGAGGGGGAGAAGGAAATGCCACCCAGCAAAGAGATCATTCAGGGGACTGAAACTCGGTGCCAGGGGAGCTGGGGGTGGAGGGGAACAGTGCTTTTGCTTTTCTTCCTTTCACACCCACAGAAAGCCTGTTTCTTATTGATTGGCCTCTTATAAAGACCAGCGTTTCTGTCTCCATGTGTGCCCCCGACTTGGAACCAACGGCAGCCACAGGCAACAGCTGCCCTGCTCTGCACCTTCCGTCCTAACAGAGCAGCGGCGCCGTTCGCTGCAAGGGCTGCCCGCGTTGAAGCTGGCTGGGGAAAAGCCGAGAACCCCTCTGTTTGTAACCCTGGTCCACAGCTCTATCATTGCTTAAACCATCCCTTTCAGCGATTCACGACATCAAGACACGTGCTGGCTGACGGCACCTGAAAACTGCGGGTTTCCACAGCTCTCGCCGCCCAATCCCAGGACGGGGTAAAGATCTTTATTTTGGTTGTGCTGAGCCTACTGTAACTGGGGTGGCCGAGTTGCTATGGTGATTTGTTCTCAAAACAAAGCACTTTGCTTCAATGCATTGAAACAGCAGATAAATCTACTTTATATTGACTTGATCGTGACATTAATTCTAGTCGAAACGGCCCCCCATGCTCCCATTAGGGCTTGTGGGTAGGAAACTGACTTCGGGGCCAAGAAGGTATTAGCTGGAAAAAAAAATTGCAACTTTGCTTTTTAAACCTAGGCCTCCACAATGCACACAACTGAAGGCTGTTGGCTTGCAGCCTGGAGCTCTACCGTGGGGGCGGCCTGCAGCTGGGGGAAGGTTCATCCTGAAGCCATTGTGTGGTTAATTGCTGCAGTGTGGGCAAGGCTGAAGGTTGTGACTCACCCTAGGCGTTCAGTGCAGGTGAGGGGGACAGGATGCAGGCTTGCCAGGAGCTGGGCTGCTGCTTCCCCTTCCTCTTACACATCTGTAACTCGCCCCAGATCTGCCCTGGAGGTGTGGGAAAGGCAGACCTCAACTCCAAGACGACCCTCCCGGCCTTAGCAGCAGGGGTCCCCATTGAGTCACAAGTCCCACACTGGCTAGGCTGGAGCCACCCGAGGACGCTTTAAGGATGACTGCACTTTGAATCTCGGGTGTGTTGCCCTTGATTCTTGCCTAACCGTGACATGGGAGAGAAAAAAAGGAGATGCCTGACTTCCAACATGACTCACTCATTATAAACAAACGGAGGACAAGATCCACTGCCTCTTATCGGGACCCAAGTATGCACCCCAGGACAAGCATGAGTCAGAACACAAGTCCCAAGGCCTATGGATCAGAGTCCTGCCCCTCCCGCTCCCCAGTGCTATGGGTTCCTTAAATGTTATCAGGGACCCCGTGTTAAACCCTGGGCTTCTAGCTGAGGTTAAATCCACGTAAAACCAGGAAGCCTTCCAAATTCAAGGTAAAAATTGGCCATGCTGACAAAGAAAGTCATTTGGAGTGGATGGAAATGTTTGTAACCTTAGCAGTGATGAGTTCACAAAGTGTGTCAAAAATCAGCAAAGGGCACTAAATGTGTGCAACTTATCGCATGTAAATTATATTTCACAATTTTTTTTAGAGAGACGGAGAGAGAAAGAGAGAATCAATTTTATTTAGTTTCTCATGTGACCTTCATTGCTCGGACACTTTGTTGTGTACGTGATGCTGGGGTTCGAACCTGTGTTCTCGCGCATGCCAGGCAAGCTCCATAACCACTGAGCCACTGCTCCAGCTCCAATTTTTTTTTTTTTTTTATAGAAATACAGGGGCTGGAGCGGTGGCTCAGCAGTTGGAGCTCTTGCCTGACATGCGCAAGGACCCCAGTTCAAACCTCAGCACCATATAAACAACTAGGTGTCAGAGAAATAAAGGCTAGATGGAAAAACAGATTATCTATTTTTTTTTAAGAGAGAGAGACAGAATCAGTTTTATTCCATTTTTTGTTTCTCCGAGACTTTGTTGTGTATGTGGTGCTGGGGTTTGAACTCTAGTGCTCACGCATGCCAGGCAAGCACCGTAACCGCTGAGCCACCACTCCAGCCCAATTCTCTCTTTAAATAAATAAAAACAAATATAGTTCACAGTCTGGTGGAGGTAAAAACACCTGATCACAACCCATCTTTTTATGTTCAATCATGAGGTAGCCCCTCGTTTCTCCATCCATACCAAACTTCGCTTGTGTCTGCATGCAAACACATAGAAAGGTACCAGCCTGCAGGGATCTCGAGGTGGCACCATCGACACTCCCCGAGTGTGTGTTGGTCAGCGAGTTCCTTCTTTTTCATTCAAAGCCCTAGGATTGGGCGAAGCACAGATTGGCCACCCATTTGGAGTGGCGGTGATGGGGCGATGTTAGGTAGCAAAAGGAAAAGAAGCACCTCCTGCCTCTCCCTCCCACCCCACCCTGGGCAGCCACAGGGTGGAGAGGTCTGTGTGTGCCTTCTCGTTCCAGTTCCAGCAGAGGCAAGTTGGCTCAGGCCAGCGGTGTGACGGCACTCGAGAGCTGGTGTGCCTGTGGAACCCACACGTGGAAAGGACTTAGGGGACTGAGGACCAGCTCCCCTGCAGGCACATCCATTTAGAGGGAGATGAACACACATGCGCTCAGTTGGAGAAACAACAGCCACCAAAAAAAATGAAGTCATCTGGAAGTGGAGTTAATCACAGGATTAGCAGCCACCAGCAAAGGGGCAGCCCAAATACATGTTCTTTTAATGCAAATAAACCTACCTCAATTGGGAAAATGGGAACTTGCGTCTATGCACGGACTTCCTTATGACTTCCTGAAAAGTATGTGGGATGTTTCTCCTTTCCAATAAATGCCCTGAGTGGACCGGAAAGGACTTTACGTCTTTCATTTTGACAGCTCATATCATCCCAAAGGGCTTAATTATTTCTTTCCTTTTTCTCTTCAGTCCCAGCATTCAGCAGCGTTGGTCTCTGCTGCTGTCTTTTGGCCAAAAAATTCAAGGTTTGCATCCAGGTGATCTGGAGAATTTGTCATTTTAACAAGGGGGCCATCTCTGTCGAAGGGCTTTGTCTTGGTCTCTTAATTGCTTGATAATGGCATATGCATGTGTGTGTGTTCGTGTATGCATGTGTGTGTGCACACGTATGGGTAAGCATGTGTGTGTGTGTGTGTGTGTGTGTGTACGCTGGCTGCCTCTCCAGATTCTATACACATTTTGAAGGTGTGTCCTTGCCACAGTGGCTGACCCGCAGCACAGTAGCTCTCCATGCCCTCCATTCCCAAAGCTGGTCCCAAATTTCAACTGTTCTTTTTGACACATCCCATAAATACATTCATACTTTTTAATAGTTTTTTTTAAAGAACGTTCTCCATGAGTGTTTTCTCTGGAAATACAGGATCTTCGAAATTAATATTTGGAAAACCATGGCAGTTTATTCAGCAAACATTCATGAAGTGCCTACTGTGTGCCGGGAACGCGGAGCATGGCCCATAGGCCGGAGTTAACAGGTTGCTGTTCTCTCCAGATCCTCCTGAGTACCGTTCTTGTACGCGTCATAATGGAATTACGGCAACATATCACCTATTCAGAACAAGGAACTCATTGCCCAGAAGTGACCCATCTCCACAGCACCCTCATAAGCACTGCAGAACTCCGCGGCTCCACAGGAAGCTGCAAGAGGATCCTTGGTGGCAAACCGCCAGCCAAGGCGTCGTTCACATTCGGCGCCCTGTAGGAAGAAGAGAACACAAGTCTTTTGAGCAGACAGGAGAGAACAGTCGTCACGAAAAGCCAGGAACCCTCGTCCTAGGTTGTTGGGGATCTGCAGGCTGCTTGCTGGTTTTGCTGAGCCGGGGCCAGGAGCAGTTTGGAAATGGAGAGAATATTTACAGAAGAAAATGCATTCTTCAGGTAGGGCTTTTGTAATGTGCTCCTTGCAGCTGTTGTGAAGAGAAGTTTCATAATGGGGACTTTTAGTAGGTGCTCCAAATCGTTCCTCTGTCCCTCTGAACGGAGTCCTCAATCTGTGGTGAAGACCCAGGCCTCTTGCGTTTCCTCTAATTAATAACCATGTTTCCTGCATCTGAGTCTAACTTCTGTTGAAGTTAGGTGTATTTCTAATCAGACCCCTGGTTCTTGGTTCATGGAACATGCACTTATCCATGCACATGACTTTGTTATTTTAGATGAAGATGAAACTCACGAAGCTCCTCACCAAAAAAAAAAAAAAAAAGCTAGGACCCTGGCCACAAAATTAAAACATAGATCAACCCTATAGATCCACACTTCATCTGATTTCCTTCCCTCTCCCAAGCCAGAGTGAGACCTCATCCTGATTTACGTGTTCAATGTTGCCTGACTTCCTTTTCTACAGGATCTTATCAATTCTTTCTTTCTATTATAGATTTTTCAAAAAGTGTAGGTATGCGCTTATGCTGTTTTAACTTTATAAAAAGTTTAATATTTAGGGCCTACATGCGTTGGTAAGTTTCGTCCATAGTTTAATATTTAGGGCATACATGGGTTGGTAAGGCTCGTTCGTCATTTAATATTTAGGGCCACATACCTTGGTAAGGTTCATCCGTCGTTTAATATTTAGGGCCACATACCTTGGTAAGGTTCATCCGTCGTTTAATATTTAGGGCCACATACCTTGGTAAGGTTCATCCGTCGTTTAATATTTAGGGCCACATACCTTGGGAAGGTTCATCCGTCGTTTAATATTTAGGGCCAGGAACGTCGGTAAGTTTCATCCATAGTTTAATATTTAGCGCCTACGTGTGTTGGTAAGGTTCGTCCATGGACGCATGTGGCTGGCTTTCAGTTTGGGCTCCTCTGTAGTATTTTGTATTATGAGTTTAACAGGATTTATTTGCCACCTCTCTTTTTTTTTTTTTTTTTCTGAGAGATGAACAGTGAGAGAGAGAAAGAGACAGACAGAACCAATTTTTATTAAGTTTTTCACATGTTTGTTGCTCTGACACTTAGTTGTGTACGTGGGTGCTGGGGTTTGAACCCGTGTACTTGCGCATGCTGGGCAAGCCCCGTAACCACCGAGCCACCGTTCCAGCCCCCTTGCCACCCCTCGTCCCTTTCATCTGGGTTGCAGATTCTTAATACTGCAGACTGGACTTGTATAAACTTTCTTGCATCTGGCCTTAGACATGTGCAACCCAGAAGTGCAATTGTTGGGTTGCAGTTTGTGTAGAACTTTGGGGGTCAGTGCCGTCCTGCTCTTAGGGTTTTTATTGGTGTGTGCATTTACACATGATAGCGCGCTCATCGGCATCGTCACTGGTGCACGGAATGTGATTCACTCCACTCCAGTGCCCAGTGTTCCCCTTTCCCTCCCCTCTTCCTCAGCCCGTTCCCCTTCCTCTCCTCTCCTGGTTTCTCCTCACTTATTGCTTCCTTTTTAAGTGGTGCTTTACAAAGAGAAGTGAAGATGGAATTCACTGTGGTATATTCATGCATATAAATAGCACAACTTGGTCAATTTGTGCTGCAGCTCCTCCCTTTTCCTGTCTCTCCTCCCTCCCCCTCTACTCTACTGATCTCCCCCTCTGTTTTCCTGGGATTCACCCTCCTTCCCTCTTCCCTTATTTTGCTCTAGTTTCTGCTTATCAGAGAAAACATTTGACCCTTGACTTTCTGATTCTGGCTTGTTTCGCTTAACATGATGTTCTGCCGTTCCATCTATTTACCGGCAAACGCCACACTGCCATTCTTCAAGGCTGAGTAAAACTCCACTCTGTACATAGACCACATTTTCTCTATTCATTCACGCACTGACAGCCCCCCCCCCCGCTAGTTCCATAGCTAAGCTGTTGTAAATTGTGTTGCTATAAACATTGACATGGTTGCATCCCGATAGTGTGTGATGTTAGATCTTTGGGATAAATATCAAGGTGTAGGACAGCTGGACCATCTGGTAATTCCATTCCTGTCTTTTGAAGAATCCCCATACTGCCTTCCAAAGTGGCAGAACTAACTTGCAGTCCCACCAACATTGTATGATTGGACCTTTTCCCTCCCCCTGCATCCTTACCAGCACTTATTATTATTTGCATTCTTGATGATTGCCATTTTAACTGGAGAGAGATGAAATCTCAATGTAGTTTTTTTGTTTTTGTTTTTAAGAGACAGGGGCAGTGGGAGGGAGAGAGAGAGAATCAATTTTATTTAGTTTCCCATGTGGCTTTCGTTGCTCCAACACTTCGTTGTGTACGTGTTGCTGGGGTTCCAACCTTGTGCATGCCAGGCAAGCACTGTAACCACTGAATCACTGCTCCAGTCCCTCAATGTAGTTTTGATTTGCATTTCTCTGATTGTTAGGAATAATGAACATTTTTTTCATGTATTTGTTGACCATTTGTATTTCTTCTTTTGAGAAACATCTGCTTAGTTCTTTGGCCTATTTATTGATTATTTGGTTTTGGGTGTGGGTTTGGGTTTTGTGGTGTTTTAGGTTTTATTATTTTTTTTTGCATTTTTATATATTCTAAATAATAATCTCCTGTTGGAGGAGTAGCTTGCGAAGACCCTCTGCCGTTCTGCAGGCTCTCTCTACATGTTCTCTTGATTGTCTCCTGTACTAATCCAGAAACTTTAATTTGATGCTTCCCACTTAATGATTCTTGGTCTTATCTTTTGATCTTCAAGGTTTTGCTAAGGAAATTGGTGCCGGTGCCAAGAAGTTGGAATGATGACCCTAAGCTTTCTTCTAGAAATTGCAAAATTTCTGGTCTGAATCCTAGGTCTTTGGTTCACTTTGATTTGATTTTTGTGCAAGGCGAGAGACAGGGATCTAGTTTCCTTCTTGTACACGTGGATATCTGATTTTCCCAGCACCATGTGTTGAAAAGGCTCTCTTCTCTCCCACATATTTCTTTTGGCAACTTTGTTGGGTATCAGAGACTGTACGCATGTGGGTTTCTCTCTGCCTTCCATTCTATTCCACTGGTCTTCCTGTCTGCTGTGACACCAACACCATGGTGTTACATAACCATGGCTTTGTAGCATCATGTCAGATGAGGCATTGTGAGGCCTCCAGCATTCCTCTTCTTGCTCAGGATTGCTTTGTCCATTCTAGGTCTTTTCTTTCTTCCAAATGAATTTTAGGACTGGTATTTCTAGTTCTGTGAAGAATGTCACTAGTATTTTGATGAGGATTGTATTGAATCTATATAATGCCTTTGGTAATGGCCATTTTGAAAATATTAATTTGGACATATTCCTATATCTAGAAGATCCAAAAAAACTCCACCAGAAGACTTCTAGAACTGATAAATGAATTCAGTAAAGTAGCAGGTTGCAAAACCAATGTTCATAAATCAGTAGATTTCAAGTACTCCAATGATCAATCCTTGGATAAAGAAACCAGGAAAATGATCCTTTTTGTAATAACCTCAAAAAAAAAATAAAATTTGGGAATAGGGGCTGGAGCAGTGGCTCAGCAATTACAGTGCTTGCTTGGCATGCATGAGGACACAGGTTCAAACCCCAGCACCACATACACAACAACGAAAACCACATCAAAAACTAAATAAAATTGATTCTGTCTTCTTCTCTCTCACTGTCCCTCTGTCTTAAAAAAAAATTCTGGGAATAAATCAACCATGAAAGACCTTTACCATAACAACTATCTAATACTGAAGAAAGAAATTGCAGAACGCCTCAGAAGATGGAGAGACCATCCATGTCCTTGAATAGGTATAATTAATATTGCCAAAATGGCAAAACTGGATTTTGTTTGTTTGTTTCTTCTGGAATTTTGGTACTGGGGATTGAACCCAGGGGTGCATCACCACTGAGCTACACTCCCAGCCCTTTATAATTTTTTTATTTTGAGAAAGGGTGTCACTAAGTTGCTTAGGGCCTCACCAAGTCACTGAGGCGGGCCTCAAACTTCCAATCCTGCTTCAGCCTCCAGAGTCAACTGGGATTACAGGCATGAGCCACTGCACCTGGCACTAAACTGTTTTTGGAAGTGGTTGCCCTATTTACCATCAGTCAATCAGTATGTGTATGAGAATTGCTGGATCTTCCTCCTTCAGCACTTGGTTTTATTAGCCTTTTTCGTGTCTGCTGATTAACTGTGAAACAAGCAGTCTCCCCATCATCCCCCACATGTGCATTCTCTTTTTTTTTTTTCAGGGCTGAGGACTGAACTCGTGGCCTTACGAGTTCTTCCGCGTGCTAGGCAAGCGCTCTGCTATTGAGCTAAATCCCCAGCCCCCACATATGCATTCTTATCTGCAGTGTCAAGCATGTTTCGCCTGGCCTTGTCTGCATGCATTTCCTTTCTTTGGGAGTCTGTTCGTGTTTGTTACTCACTTTCCTATAGTCATTTGTGCTTGTCTTTTAAAAGCAGTAGTTAAGATATTCTCAGTACTAATCCTTTGCTCTTTGCATTTCTTTTCTTTCTTGAAGGTATCTTTTCAAAAGTTCTTAATATGGCAAAAAGTATCAATAGACTGTTTATTTATTAAAATTTTGTTTATTTATTCATCTGGTTTTTGTTTTTTGAACACTTAGTTGCATACATGTGGTGCTGGGGTTTGAACCCGCGTCCTCGCACATGCCAAGCAAGTGCTGTAACTGCTGAGCCACTGCTCCAGCCCCTGGTTTTTGTTTTCTGAACACTCAGTTGTATATGTGGTGCTGAGGTAAAATCCCAAGTCCTTGCACCTGCCTCGTAAGTTCTCTAACCACTGAGAAACCACTCCAGCCCCTCTTTAAGATATCTGTTTAACAAATGGTTCAGCAAGTCTTTCCTACCATAATATCGGAATAGTATTTGTGTTTTCTAGATTGATTTTATTTGTGTTCAATGTTCGGGAAGGATCTAATATTTTACTTTTTCCTTCCGCATGTGTCATATACCAGCTCCATTTCGTACACCATCTGTTCCTGGTCTTGCTTCCATTCCGTGGTGAGTGTGCCTCTCTCTTCACCACTGTACTGTCTCACTCAAAAAGGCCTCATTGATAGTCCTGATAACACTAGTGCCAGACCTCTCTCCTCTTTTTCAGAAGTCTTCTAGTAATTCTTGACGCCCAATAATAATCTTGCTAGAGAGCTATCAGGCAAGACAAGGAAATCAAAGGAATTCATATAGGAAAAGAGGAAGTTAAGTTTTCTCTATTCGCTCGCTGATGACATGATTCTATACCTAGAAGACCCAATAATCTCAGCCAGAAAACACCTAGAGCTTATAGATGATTTCAGCAAAGAGGCTGGCTACAAGATCAATACCAATAAGTCACTAGCTTTCCTTTACTCCAGCAACAAATCCGCAAAAGAAGAAATCAGGAAATCTCTCCCATTCACCATCTCCTCCAAAAAAAATGAAATACTTGGGCATTAACTTTACAAAGGATATTAAGGACCTCTACAAAGAAAACTATCAAACACTAAAAAAGGAAATTACAGAAGACGTGAGTAGATAGAAAAACATTTCATGCTCATGGTTAGGCAGAATCAATATAATAAAAATGGCCATTCTACCCAAAGCCCTATACAGATTTAATGCAATCTCCATCAAGATACCAATGGCATTCTTCACAGATATAGAAAAAGCAATTCTCAAGTTCATATGTGATAACAGGAGACCCAGACTAACCAAAACATTACTCTACAGGAAGGAAGAAGTAGGGGGTATCTCAATCCCTGACCTGAAATTATATATACTACAGGGCTGTAGTAATAAAAACAGCATGGTATTGGTATCAAAACATAACTGAAGACCAGTGGAATAGAATAGAAGATCCTGAGACAAACCCTCATATCTTTACCTATTTGATATTTGATAAAGGGGGCAAAAACATAGCGTGGAAGAAAGATAGCCTGTTCAACAAATAGCGTTGGAGAAATTGGACAGCCATGGTAGACAACTGAAGCTGTATCCTTACCTTTAGCCCTGCACAAAAACTAAATCAAAATGGTTCAAAGATCTGGATATTAAGCCAGCAACTTTAAATTTACTAGAAAAAGAAGTAGGGTCAACGCTACAGGACATAGGAGTCAGCGGCACCTTCCTTAACAAAACTCCCATGGCTCAAGCAGTAAAGTCAAGAAAAAATGAATGGGATGCAATTAAACTAAAAAGCTTTTGCACAGTTAAAGATTTAGTCAAGAGTATCAAGAGAGATCCTACAGAATGGGAGAAAATCTTTGCCTGATACACCTCGGACAGAGGGCTAATATCCAGAATATACAAAGAACTAAAGAAACTAAACACCAAAATCACAAACAATCCAATCAATAAATGGGCTACGGATCTAAACAGAAACTTCCCACCAGAGGAACTCCAGCAAGCCCATAAATATATGAGAAAATGCTCTACATCATTAGCTATAAGGGAAATGCAAATCAAAACTTCAATGAGATTCCACCTCACTCCTGTTAGAGTGACAAAAATGAAGAATACAAACAACAGATGCTGGAGGGGCTGTGGGAAAAGAGGAACACTATCACACTGCTGGTGGGACTGCAAACTGGTTCAGCCACTCTGGAAAGCAGTGTGGAGAATCCTTAAAAAATTAGGGCTGGAACCAAGTTATGACCCAGCTATCCCACTTCTGGGGATTTTCCCAAAAGAGTTAGAATCAGCTTATTATAGAGATGTGGCTTCCTCAATGTTTATAGCAGCCCAATTTACTATAGCTAGACTATGGAACCAACACAGATGCCCCTCATTGGACTAGTGGATTCAAAAACTTTGGTATATTTATACAATGGAATACTACTCAGCCATTAGAGAAAACGATATTGTGGCTTTTGCAGCCAAGTGGATGGAGATGGAAAAAATTATGCTAAGTGAAGTATCCCAATCTCAGAGACTCAAGGGCTGAATGTTTTCTCTCATTTGTGGAAGCTAGAATACATCTGGAAACAGTATGTTAGATGGGTAAGCTAATAATAACCTCAAATTGCATGAATTTTTACTCAGAGGGATCATTGCCTAGGATACCTGGAAGCATAGGGTGGGGGACAGGGTGGGGAGAGGGATTAGGAAGGATATCTAGGAGACTGGAGGGTGGGAATATGGGGGAATCATCTCAGAAGAAGATCTCTGACCTCCACGAGATATCCATTTAACTCAGAGGTTCTTATGGGGAAAACAGAATCACGGGGAACCCAAGGGGGGCATCCATGACATGGCATTAGCCTTGGATAACTATGTAAATATATATTTGTTCTTGATTGTTTGACAATGATTCCCCCTCAATTGTAACTCCATATTCATCTAATAAAAAAAATACTAATCCTGCTAGAAGAATCTTATCCAACTCCACGGAACTTTAATTGCATTTCCCTTAAATCTGACACTTGATGTGGGAGCACTGACGTGTGCCTAGAATTTATTCATGAACATAGTGCTTCTCCCTGTTGACTTAGCCTTCTTTAAAGCTTCTTTGAAAAGTTTTATAATTCCATGTGGGGATCACAGATGTTCTTTATTCAATTCACTCTCAGATATTTTATATTTTCTATTTTTTTCTTTTTCTTTTTTAAAGAGAGAGGGACAGTGAGCGAGAGAGAGAGGGACAGAGAAAGAGAGAATCAATTTCATTTAATTTTCCATGTGGCTTTCATTGCTCAGACACTTGGTTGTGTACGTAGTGCTGGGGGTCGAACCTGCGTACTCATGCAAGCCAGGCAAGCGCCGTAACCGCCAGGCCATCAATCCAGCCCCATATTTTCTGATACTGCAGAAAACTCTCCTCCCTGATTACATTTTCTACTTTGCAGCTGATGTATTAAATGCAACTATATTTTTCATTTCAATGTGATCATCAAGGTCATTGTTAAATCTCATCTCTAATGATTTATCTATGGCTTCGTTTGGCTTTTTTTAGGTAATCACCCTGTTGTTTGATAATTATAGCAGAAAATAATTTTATTTTCTCCTTTCTTATCCCTATGTCTCCAATTGATTTTTCTTGTGTCGTAGCTCCGTAAGACCTTCCCTGCATAGTGCAGATGGATGGGTGGGGGGGTGATATAAACACCTTTGTTGATTTTCTGACTTAGAAGAGACTACTTACTAAACTTTTTTGATCTTCAGTTCCACTTTTAATTTCCTGTGATCTTATAACTTATACCATCATATTCCCCTCATTTCTTTCTATATTTTGCTTGTTTAAAGATTATTTTAATTGGTACTTATTTGTTTAGATTTGAATATATTAAATAATATTCTGAAAAGACTTAGAATTATGAACCATTAAAACCGCAAGCAGTTGGATTAGTTGTGGTAAACTTAAATTAGCAACACTAAACTGAGTTTTATTTTCCCCTCCTCATTCTCTCCCTAACATGCTTGCTAGGTTGATCAGATGCTTTGGGTCAAGTTCGCAGAGTAGGCCATGGGTCACTTACCAGTGAAGCTAGAAGAAGCTTTACAGGTATGAATGAGGAACCTAACCAAGGCTTATTCGTTCAACTATATTAATCGGGACTAACGCTATGCTAACTACTGTGCTAAGCCCTTGTCTCCAGAATGAGCCAGACAAGAACCCAGTTTCCTGGAGGACTTTCTCATCATGGGAGGGGATCAGGATGACAAATTGACTAAAATACTAAGAAAATAGATGAGAGAGGGAGAGGGAGAAACAGGAAGCCACTGTCCTTGCCTCCGTTGGCTTCCTGGGCGTGATGGCGAATGAGAGAGCAGTCCACAATCTCTCCACGGCTGCCTGGGTTGCCATCTGGGTGTGCAGGCAAAGCCAGGTATGCCCCAGCGTCCAGGCTGAGGGAACGTGATCCAAAGGGACTCACTTGATGAATTCTGAAATCCCCTTGGATCAACTACGCCCTCACCAAGCACCCACCCTGTTCCGGGCTACTGAGATGGAAAAGTTCATGATCTTGCCCTCCAGGAACTCACACTGCCCTGAGCAAGGCCGAGACACAGGAGGACTCTTCCAAAGCAATGTGAACAGAGATGTGAACGGGTTCCCTGGGAACACAGAGGAGAAACACCCGGACTAGTCCTGGAAGTCAGGGAAGACTTCCTACAAGAAATGACACCTGAAAGCATCGGTCATGCTCTGTAATGGCACCTGGAGCAGAGAGCCGGTGGGGAGCTGGCCCCCCAGCTCAAAGGTTAAACATACAGTAAGCTCTGGCTCACACCCCAGTTACCATCCCGCTAAAACACTCAGTTCCTCAGCTGTAAAACAGGGATGATAGTGCAGAGAACATGTTTATTAGGAAAATTAAATCAAAATGGATTGAGTACTTAACAATTTATTTCATGACCAACACAGCAAATCAATTTGCAGAAATCCAGTGTGCCAAACGACCAATGCACTGAATTTTGCCAGTTACCAAGTAGCTTTTTTTTTTTTTTTAAAGAGAGAGTGAGACATTGGGAGAGAGAGAGAGAAAGAGAATCAATTTTTTTTTAAATTTAGTTCTTCATGTGGCCTTCATTGCTCTGACACTTTGTTGTGACGTGGTGCTGGGGTTTGAACCCTGGTCCTTGCACACTGCCAGGCAAGCGCTGCAACCACCAAGCCACCACTCCAGCCCCCAAGTAGCTTTAATTAGAGCATTCAACTTTGGGTTTCTGATTGTAAAATATACTTTTCTGACTGTTAACCAAATTTAGCTTGATAATGCCAACTGGCAAATGAATCTTTCTAAATGGTACCATTTAAAAAGTGACATGTGCGTGGCCCGGGGTTCAATCCTTAGCACTATAAAAAAGAAAGAGAGAGAGGGAAAAAAAACAAGACAGCAACGCAGGAAGAAGTCTAAACCGGTTTTTTTTTTTTTTTTTTTTGTATGAAGTGCTATTTTCCAACCTAATTTTAAGCATTTCATGTCAAACAGATTGTTTCAGTTTCCCCTAATTTCCTTTTGATACTTATGAATGTCTTTTTCTATTCTTTGAACTGTAAAATTTATAATGTTCTTTCATCAGTTCTTGTCATGGTATGTGAGGCTTAAATTTAAATTCATTAAGCTTAAAATTGAATTTAGTTGGAATTCAGTTTTAAGCAAGTCAAATTTGAATGCAAATCATCTCAAAGAAATCTGAAATCTCAAGCTTAAAAGTATATTAAAGAAATCAGGGTTAGCGGAAACAATTCTTTCCTGAGAAATGCTGAAATTTTGGTTTCTAGCAAGGATCATTTTGGATTCATAAGGATACATAAGTAGCAATTTGAATAAGGACTTGACATGAATATGTATTAAACAGTTCAAAGAAGAGAGAGCTAGGGGCTGCAGCGGTGGCTTAGCGGTTAAGCACTTGCCTGGCATGTGCGAGGACCTGGGTTTGAACCCCAGCACCACATCCACAACTAAGTGTCAGAAAAACAAAAGCCAGATGGAAAAATAAATAAAACTAATTCTCTCTTGGGCTGGAGCGGTGGCTCAGCAGTTACTGTGCTTGCCTGGCATGCGCAAGTACACAAGTTCAAACCCCAGCACCACGCACACAGTGAGGTCTCGTTGGAGCAACAAAAGCCACATGAAAAAACTAAATAAAAATTCTTTCTCTCTTTCTCTCTCTCTCACTGTCCCTCTCTCAAAAAAATTATTTTGATTCTCTCTTTCTCTGTCATCTCTCTTTAAAATAAAAAAGAGAGAAAGTCTATTTCCTCAAAATCAGCTAGTATAATGAATCATGTTATCAGTACTTCATTTCTGATATGCATTAACCATAAATTGGAATTTTAAAGGCAATGATCTGTGAAATAAGCCCAAGATTGATAAATGATCATCCAAAAGTTAAACAAAGATCATAATCAAAATATTGATCATATTTTTTACAGTCCAGATAATGGATATACAGGAGTTTGCTGTATAATTCTTTTTTCTTTTTTTCCCCCTTTGCTATGGATTGAACCCAGGACCACACACAGGGTAAGTTTTAATAAGCAGGAATTCCTAATCAAAGGGCAAGATCATGTTTTAACTTTCATACTATATTTAATCAAATCGCTCTCCAGGGGTTTTATCAATATATGTTCACATTCGTAGAATAAAAAAGAGCCGTTTTCCACACCGTCAAAGCACACTTTCATCCGTATTCTAAGTTCGAGTAACATTTCACTGTTCCACTTTGTATTTCTTGTCTTACCATTGAGATTAAATTTTGAATGCATTTCTTGGCCATTTCTATCTCTGTGAATGGCCTCTTGGTGTCCTTTCTCCTTTTGTCCATCCAACCTACTTCCTCTTATTGATTTGCAAGAATCATGTCTATTGACAGCGTTGTTTTCATAAAGGATGCCAACCTTTCTTTAAATTCATCTTTTGTTTTTTTCTGTAACTTTGTCTTAGATTTTTTTAAAATGTTACGTTGTTAATTTTTCAGTGTTTTTAAACTCTTTTTTCATTTAAATATACGTAAAACTCACCCACATTTTCTTTTAGTATTCTTTTTTTCTTTCTTTAAATCTCTGTTCCATTGAAAACTTATGTCAGTATGTGATACTATGTAGGGATCCAACCCTCTTCAAAATAGTGAGTTAGTAAATTATGGAAACAACCCAGATGCCCCTCACTGGATGAATGGATCCAGAAACTGTGGTGTATATATACCATGGAGTTCTACACAGCAATTAGAAACAATGATATTGCAGCCTTTGAAGGTAAATGGATGGCGATGGGAGAAATCATGCTGAGTGAAATCAGCATAACCCAGAGAACCAAGGGTCAAATGTCTCCACTCATCTGTGGAGGCTGGAGCTAGACCCTGGCCATTGAGAAAGGAGGTCTATTATCATGTCTTAAATCCAGAAAAGGTGTAAGGACATACAACCTAAGGCATTTGTACAGATGTATTGGGAAGGATGGGGAGAAGGATAAGGGTGGGTTATTGGAGGGGTCTCTTGGGGGGTAAATCTAATATTCAGATTTTATATATAAATGATATTTTTCGTTAGAATCATGTTGGATTATTCAACAAATAAATTTCTTAATAAAAAAATAAATTTTGAAAGATAGTGAGCCAGGTGTGTACCACGATTTGTTGAACATATTTTCCTTGTCTCCTGATTTTAATGGGCACCTTTTTTTGTTTGTTTTTTTTTTTCACACTGGATTGAACCCAGGGATGCTAAACAACTGAGCAACATTCCCATCTTTTTTTTTTTTTTTTTTTTTAAGAAAGAGGGGAACAGTGAGAGAGAATCAGTTTTATTTAGTTTTTCTTGTGGCTTTTGTTGCTCCGAAACTTTGTTGTGGTGCTGGGATTTGAATCCAGATCCTTGCACAAGCCAGGCAAGCACCGTCACTGCTGAGCCATCACTCCAGCCCCCAACCCTCCATCCATTTCTATTTATTTTTGTTTTGAGACAGAGTCTTGGTAAGTTGCTTAGGTCCTCGCTAAGTTGCTGAAGCTGGCTTTGAACTTTCGATCCTCCTGCCTCAGCCCCCTCAAGCCGCTGGGACAACAGGTGTGTGCCACCACGCCCGTGGCATCTTTGTCTTACATTGTACGTATGTTTGCAGTTGGCTTTGGTGTGCTTTCAGTTCTATTCCTATATTATGCTTAATATTCTTGCAACCATACATGTCCATCATTTTATAAGGAATTTTTTTAAAGAGAGAAGGACAATGAGAGAGAGAGAGAGAGAGAATCAATTTTTATTGAGTTTTTCCACATGGCTTTCATTGCTCTGACACTTAGTTGTGTACGTAGGTGCTGGGGTTTGAACCCGTGTACTTGAGCATGCCAGGCAAGCGCCATAACCACCGAGCCACGGCTCCAGCCCCCATTTTGTAAAGAATTTTAACAACTTATTGAATAGACACCTCTGTGCTGTTGTGCTGTTTTAGTCAGCTTTTTGTTGCTGTGACCCAATGACCTGATAAGAACAATTTTAGGAGGAAAAGGTTTATTTAGGGGCTCACGGTTTCTGAGGTCCCAGTCCATGGAAGGCCAGCTTCTTCCTTCAGGCTTGAGGGGAGGCTGAACATCACAGTGACAGGCTTGGTTCCAGGGAGCAGGGACCTCAAGTCGTCTCATGGGGAAGCAGAGCAGAGAGAAGCTCCACACCAGATACAGAATACGTACCCCAAAGCCGCGCCCCCAATGACCCACCTGCCTGCAGCTGCCAGGTGAGGGGATTAAGGCCACTGTAATCCAATCATCCCACCTCAGCCTTCCCAAACTGTCACAAGCGAGCTTTTGGGGGACACCTCACAGTCAACCAGTAACTCGCTGTTTGAGACTTTTATTACCTAACTGGCATCTATTCTCCTAGACGAACTTTTAAGATTTTTTTTTTCAAGTTTCAAAAAAATCGTGTTTAGATTTTTCTTGGCCTTGCCTTGCGTGTGTGTCCTTTTGGTAACAATCAACGTCCTCACGACATTCACGCTCTCCAGTCGCATTTCGTAATTTGATCCAGAAAGGTCCAGCACACTTCTTGCCAAGTTAACTCAAAGACGTCCGTCGTTGGGCTGGAGCGGTGGCTCAGTGGTTTCAGCGCTTGCCTGGCAAGCACGAGCACCCGGGTTCAAACCCCAGCACCACGTACACAACTGAGTGTTGGAGCAACTAAGGCCATGTGAAAAACTAAATAAAGTTGTTTCTCTCTTTCTCTGTCTCTCTCACTGTCCCTCTCTCTTTAGGAAAAAAAAAAATGGTCTGTTGTTCTTTCCCTTTCGTGACTGAGCTCTCCTCCCTCCTGCCCAGGCCACCCTGCGGCAGGGGCCGCTATGGAGTTGATAACTGAGGGTCCTAGCACATGTGAGGCACTGGGTTCGATCCTTCGCGCTGCATAAACATAAATAAATAAAATAAAGGTATTCTGCTCATCTACAACTAAAAATTGCTTTTTAATTCATTAGGATACTTTTAAACGTTCTTTATAGCCTGGAGCCAATTAAATTCTAGAGAAAGTGCCTCTTCCCTTAGTGTGGGACAGAATGGGCCCACCCACCCCTCAAAGCGGCCCACAGTGCGCCTCCTGGAAGCAGTGGGGAGTTCTTTATCAGCTGCCTCCGTGACTTTCAGTCCATCAGATTTTTCTCTCTCTCCTTGAGCAGTTTGCTTTGCCTTATTTTGGTCAATATTTTGTTAGTATGAAGTTAAACAAGTATGCTGCTGACGTTAACCTTCCATATATGTATGTCTATTTTTTTTTCACTGAGGAGTTGAGTTGTACAATCACAAATGCATATAAAGTAACAATATGGGGGCTGGAGCGGTGGCTCAGCGGTTGTGGCACTTGCCTGGCATGCGCGAGTCCTCGGATTCAAACCCCAGCACCACGTACACAGCGATGCATCAGAGTAACGAAGGCCACATGATAAAGTGAATAAAAACTGATTCTCTCTTTCCCTGTCTCTCTCACTGTCCCTCTCTCATAAGAAGGCAAAACAAAACCCAAAACAATCATTTTAAAGTAATAATATGATATGCGTTTGATCCTAGTTCAGAATCACCCCCACGTAACCCACACCCCAGTCTCTTGATTGTTCTAATTCCCCCTAGAACAGATATAAATGCCTATATATATGTGTGTGTGTGTGTGTATATCTATGTATACGTATATATATAAGATTGTGAAGTTTCCATAATTAAATGGCTGCATAAGTATTATTTGGCTTCTTAGGGGAGGGGTAGAGTATGCTGCAGCGTCTCCCTAGATCCCTCCCTATCCTCCCTCCCTGTCCCCTCCTCGGTCTCTCCTCTCCCCCTAGATTAAGTGACCCTACGCCTTTAGTGAGTCTGGCACAGGAGCTTTCACCCAAGCCTAGGTTTTGCTCGGGCCTCCACAAATGAGGGAAAGCATTTGTCCCTTGAGTCTCTGGGTTTGGCTAATTCTGCTCAGCATGATTTCTTATTTCTAATCCCTTCTTAATTCTAATGCTATTTATTTGTGTTTTCTTTTTTCCACGTGTAAACTAGCCAGACGGTTGTGCTTTCGCTCGTGATTTACTTATTTATTTACGTACCAAAGGTTGGACTCGGGAACACTGAACCACTGAGCAACACCCCCAGCCCCCTTTTTATTTATGTTTTATTTTGAGATGGGGACTCACTAAGTTCTTAGGGCCTTGCTGAGTTGGCCTTGAACTTGCCATCCTCCTCCTCACCCCCTGAGTGGCTGGGATTACAGGTGTGTGCCACCATGCCCCGCTTTTATTGCTCTTTTAAAGAGCTCGTTCTTTGATTTCTTATCAACTCTTGTTTTCTGCTTTCTCATTTACTTACCTCCGCTTTCTCTTTCATTTTCTGTTTCTCCTGCTCATCATATTCTGTCTCCTTTTTTCAGTCGATTTCTCAGTATTTCTTTTTTTTTCCATTTTTACTCAGTTACAAAACCGTGTAAGCTTTGTCTTTTCTCCAATAACTGACCAGAAGGAAGGGCAGGTGCACAGAGAAGGACCCTGTAGCTCGGAGAGGGCTCAGAAATAGAAAAGATGGGGGTTGGGGATTTAGCTCAGTGGCAGAGCGCTTGCCTACCATGCGCAAGGTCCCAAGTTCGATCCTCAGCCCTGGGAAAAAAAAAAAAGAAAGAAATAGAAAAGATCGAAGCCACGCGACTCTGTTGGGAACCTGGCTATGCACCTCCCAGGCTGGCTTTTCAGATAATGATACCATGGGTTTGGGGGTTTTTTAATTTTATTTATTTTTGAGATGGAGAGGAAAAGAAAGAATCGATTTTACTATTTTACTTCGTTTTTCATCTGGCCCTTGTTTCTCTGACCTTAGTTGTGTACGTGTGCTGGTTTGCACCCGGGTCCCCATGCATGCCAGGTAAACCCTCCAACTGCCAAGCCACCGCTCCAGCCCCGCCTCATCTCCTTTGTACTTTGCTTCCTGCTGAACGCTAAGCACAGAGCCAAAGTGGTCAAGGGCTGCGCTGCAGTTGTTTAAACAAAGCCCCTTCCAACTTTAGCCCACTGTCTGAATCAGTTGCCTCGTATTTCCAGGACCCTGGGGCCTGAGTGGCATTTGTGTGGAATTGCATCCTCTAGCCTGGGAACGCTGTGGCTGCAAATGACAGGCAACCTTACGCACTGAGCGTGACATCCTGGCACAAGAGCCACTGTCCCCCAACCTTAGCCCCTCAGCCACCTCTCATCTCCTCCTGGCTCTGGTGAGATTTAAAGACCATTAAGAGACATAAGGGGAGCCAGGCGCAATGGCACACACCTGTAATCCCAACAACTCAAAGAGACTGAGGCAGGAGGATCACAAGTTCAAGGCCAGCCTCACCAACTTAGCGAGACCCTGTCTCAAAATAATATTAAAAAAAAAAAAAGTTAGGGGGCTGGAGCGGTGGCTCAGTGGTTACGGTGCTTGCCTGGCATGCGCAAGTACACAGGTTCAAACCCCAGCACCCACGTACACAACTAAGTGTCAGAGTAACAAAAGCCATATGAAAAACTCAATAAAAATAGATTCTCTCTGTCTCTCACACACACTGTCCTTCTCTCTTTAAAAAAAATAAAAAGTTTGGCGGTGGCTAGGGTTGTGGCTCAGTGGTTAAGCACTCCTAGGTTCAATCCCTGGTACTCCCACAAAAAAGAAGAGGAAGAAGGAAGAAAGGAGAAGGAGGAGG
>PVKS010024275.1:0-31264 GCA_004027875.1 Aplodontia rufa
CGAAAAAAAAAAAAAAAAAAAACAAATTTGTTGTTGGGTATAAGTATAAAATATCATATATTTTAAGTAAACATTTTATTAAAGAACAGTTTCAAATTAACAATAATAAAAACATCGAAGATGTAGAAAATGTGCCCATCTCATTTACAGATCATTTACCCTAGGGCAGTGAGATGCATTTCCAAGAAACCAAGAAAGATGCCCAGAGATAAGATATGAGATATAGGCTTCTTGAGAAATGCTTATAGGAGTTGTCCAGTGGCAATAAACTATACAGGTATTTCACCAGAAAGTCCAGCAGTAACAGAATTTGTGCTATGCACAATGCTTCCAGCAGCTTGCCAAAAGTAGCACCGCATGTCCCTCTCCACATTTTGTCCAGGAGTAGCCACCTGGATTAGCACTCCCTCTTCATGGTCCTGTGGTACACACCAGTTGATATAGGGAGGGAGTGTTCTTATACAAGCAGCAGCATCTTACCTTGATTTGTTCCATTGTGTCACGAGTCCCAAGAAGCACCACTGTGAGAATCAGCTTTCCACAGATAACATTAATTTGCCCTAATTATTAAGACATAAGAGAAAAATACAGTGTCCTTCAACATGATATGTATCTGCACATTCCATCCCAGACCTGCTCTCATTGTTTCCTTAACTAGGCTGACATTTTGTGAATGGAAAGGGGAATCCAGGATTGTGATACTTTATTGTACCCATTTTCTTTAAGGATAATACAGTGCCATAGAGTCATAGAATGTAAGAATGAAAGGAATGTCTAGAGACATTGATACTCAATGCATTTTCCCTATTACAAACATTTTACATTAGCATGGCACATTTAATAAATAAACTAATTAATTTTACTAATAATACATGTATAATATTGATATAATAAATATAGCATATTACTATAACATGTTATCATATATTACTTATATTGATAAAATATATATTTTAATTTGAAGGATTGCAGTATTTGGAGCGCTGAAGCGTGTTGGAGGAGGAAGTGATCAGAGAGCAAATGCCTGAAGTCAACATTAGGGAAGTTACTGGTAATGCATACAGTGTTTTTGGTACAATGCTTGGCAAATAGTTTCAATAACCCATTGAAGATACTGTATAACAATTAGTAGTCATGTCTACTGAGGATCTTCTAGGGTGTGACAGATTCTTATATTTTTCTTTGATGAGCTTGACTTTTTAAAGAGTGATCATACATTAATGTGAGAGTTGGCAATGACTTCTTCAATAAGACTCCCAAAGCAAAAGAATTAAAGTCAAGAATTAATGAGTGGGATGCCACTAAATTAAAAAGCTTTTGCTCAGCCAAGGAACTGATTGAAACTGTCAAAAGAGAACTTACAGAATGGGAGAGAACCATGGCCTGTGATTCCTCTGTCAAGGGACTAAATATCCAAATTTTAGAACTAAAAAAACTCAATAACAAAATTCAAGCAATCCAATCAATAAATGGGCCAGGGAGCTAAATAGAACCTTCTTAACAGAGGAAATCAAGCAAGCAATGAATACATGAGAAAATGTTCTAAATCACTAGTAATCAGAGAAATGTAAACTAAAACAACCATAAAATTTCACTTCACTCTTGTCAGCCTGGCAAAGATGAAGGATATAAATAGTAACAAATGCTGGAGGGGTTATGGGGAGATAGGAGCATTAGCACACTATTGGTGGAACTGCAGACTGGTCCAGCCACTCTGGAAAACAGTGTGGAGACTCCTCAAAAAATGAGAGTTGGAGCCACCATACAAACCATGTATCTTGTATCTTTTCTGGGTATATTCCCAAAGTAGTTAGAATCGGCACATTACAGCAATACAGCAAAATCAATCTTCGTAGCAGCCCAATTTACAAGAGCTAAATTATAGATTCAACCCAGATGCACGTCACTGGATCCCAAAACTCTGGCGTGTGTATATACACACACACACACACACACACACACACACACACACACAGTGGAGTTCTACTCAGCTATTAAAAGCAGTGGTATTGGGGCTGGAGCGGTGGCTCAGTGGTTTCGGCACTTGCCTGGCAAGCACAAGGACGTGGGTTCAAACCCCAGCACCATGTACACAACTAAGTGTTGGAGCAACTAAGGCCATGTGAAAAACTAAATAAAGTCGTTTCTCTCTTTCTCTGTCTCTCTCACTGTCCCTCTCTCTTTAAAAAAAAAAAGCAGTGGTATTTCAGCCTTTGAAGATAAATGGATGGAAATGGAAGAAATCGTGCTGAGAGAGGTTAGACAAACCCAGAGCATCAAGGGCTGAATGATTTCCCTCATTTGTGGAGGGTAAAACTAAACCCAGGCTTGAGTGAAAGGTTGTCTTACTCATGTATTAGACCCACCAATGGCATAGCACACATAGTCTAGGGAATCCATAGACATGTTGGTGAGGAAGGGGGAAAGGAAGAGGCCAAGGAGGCGTGGGAGAGGTAGAGAGGATAGGGAGAGATCTAGGGAGATAATCAACAGTGTAGCATAATCTTTAACCCCTGGAGAAGTCAAATGATACTTATGCAATCATTTAATTCTGGAAAATTTACAATTATAGACATTTACAACTTTTTTGTGAGAGAGAAAGAGAAAAAGAGAATCAATTTTATTTAGTTTATCATGTGGCTTTCATTGCAGCAAAACTTTGCTGTGTACATGGTGCTGGTGTTGAAACCTGCTTCCTCATGCATGCCAGGCAAGTGCTGCAACTGCAGAGCCACCACCCCAGCCTCCCACCATCTACAACTCTTATAAGGGCATAACACAGAAGAATCAAGAGACTGGGGTGTGGGCAATGTGGGGGAAATTGTGGTTTAGGATCAAATGCATATCATATTGTTATTTTATACACATTTATGATTGTACAACTCAACTCCTTAATAAAAATTAAAAGGATGAAAATATAGAAATAAAATTTTACAGAAACTCAAAAAAAAAGTTTATATTCGTACCTCTAGCACCATTTTACTACCATATCACATGGAATATTCTAGCTTCATTTCCTTGCTAATATGACACCTCCCTTTCTAATATGAAGAAATCAGGCTCCTATCATCTGTCATATCTTTACTTGTTTCATTCATATACATACATACTGTATATATCATGTCATATATATTAGTATAATAATTATAATATATTCATATCATTTATATTACTGTTACTAGATTTGTTAACACATACCTATCCAAACTTATGTGGGGTGGAAAAATTTTATCCACTAGAGTACAGGAATCATATATAGTTTTTTCCTTTTGTGCTCAACTTAACAGTATCCACACAGGTGCAAGGTTGAGTAAATTAGCATCCTTTGTCCTTACCTTCTTCATTGATGATTTGCATACAGTAAAATACTTTGTCACATTTACATTCTTTGTGGTATCCTGAAATCCTGAATGATTTTTAATGTGCTGTTTGTAAACATCTGTGAATTTTGAAAATTATCACTTCTTTACCACTTAGTTACTATAGAGAATAATTTCACCAGCGATAACAATTCCCCAGTGTTCCATCTGTGCATCCTTCTCCTCTTCTCCTTGAACCTCAAGCAGTCTGAGTTTTTGCATCAATTTAAGGTTTATTCGTACATGTGTGTCATAACTTGATTGCTTATTTATTCTTATTGCTAAATAAAATTCCATTATATGATTGTGCTAAAGTTTAATTTATTCATCTTTTGAAAGGCATCTTACTTGCTTCCAATTTTTGGTGAGTATAGATTACATTGCTATAAATATTTTACTTGCACATTTTGTGTGAAGAGACATTTTCAGATCACTTGAGGAAACATTTGCGGACACCTGGAAAGTAGTTCTGTGTTCAGCTTTGTATGAAATTGCCCAACTCTCTTCCAAAGTGGCTGTTCCACATTGCTTTTTCCAGCAATGAAAAATAATTCCTATTATTCTACATCTTTGCTGGCAGTTGGTAGAATTGGCTTATTGTTGTTTTCTTTGTGCTGCTGTTGTTATTTTAATCATTCTAATGTCTATTTTTATCTAATTGTTCAATTTCACAATACCTCAATTGCAAATGAGATCGATTATAATTTCATATGGTTATGATGTGACCCCTTTAGTTAGGTGTTTGTTCAGGATGTTTTCTCTAAAAAGTTATCTATATATTTACAATTCATATCAAATTCTTTATCAGATCTGTGTTTTGCAAATATTTTTTTCAGTATGCAATCTGTCTTTACATTCTTATTAGGTTTTAAAATACAGACTAAACTAAACTAAAATTTTTAGTTTCAGTGAAGACTAGCATAGATTCACACATGTTCTCCAGTTTGATCTCAAAGATTTTTATTTTTTAATTAGACATATTCAATGTCACGGAACCATTTTTTTTGTGAAAAGTGCAAGTTTTATGCTTAGATCTATTTACATGTAAAATTTTAAAACTCAAAACCAAAAAAAATTAGAAATTCCAATTAGCTCAAAGAAAAAGAAATACAAATGGTCTACAAATACACAAAAAATGTAAAGATAAATCATAATGATGAGACACCATTTTCATCCTTTAAATGAACAAAATTTCCTAGAATGCTTGTATCTTTGTTAGCTAAAGTATAAACCCATCCTTTTGGTCCATCTCCCACAATGTCACCTCCTAGACATCATCTTGGCTCACAAAGTGTTCTGCACATCTTGAGACAGTGCTTACCACAGGCAGTTTGCCACGGGCTGGGCACAGAGCAGGAAGTCTGTAAATGCTAGCTATTAGTAATAAAGGTCACATCTGCGGGACTCTTCTGTGATCCTCAGCTGGTGGCTCTGTTCACCTGCCCAGAATGTCTTTGAGCACAGGGCTGCAGCCTGATTTGTTGCTGCTTTTCCAGGACCGACACAGAGCTTGCCTCAGAGCTGGGCCCAATGAATAGAAAAGGAGTGGGAACATGCAGTGTCTGGGGATAGCTGGAGCCAGGAGCCAGCCCTCAGAGGCTGCTCAGCTGTGGAGAAGGTGCTAGAGAGAGAAGGTCCTGGAGGAAAAGCCAGATGGTGGACAGGCTTGCAATAGATGTGACTGCAACTGGTCAGTGCCCTCACTGCCTGGAAGCTTCACCCATACTATCCTCATTCTTCACAGTGCTGCCTTCTCTACTTTACAGGTGAGAAGAGGGGCTTTGGGTGGATGAGGGACTTGCACTGGTAGGTGGGCTCTGATCAGCCCACGTGCTCTGTGCTGCTTCTGGGCTTCTACTTGCCTATCTGAGAAATGGCTCTACATCAAAGTTTTCTCCATGATGACTACTCTGCTGTTCATGAGGCAGCAGAACTCAGTTTGGTTTATTTTTTGTGGTTTTGGGGATGGAACCTAGGCCCCCCATGCATGCTGGGCAAGCAAGCACTTCACCTCTGAGCTATACCCCAAACCCCAGAATTCAGGACTTGTTTTGGTGAGGACAGTGATTGAATTGGTGTTCTTAACCCCTAAGCCACATCTCCAGCCCTTTTTATATTTTATTTTGAGACAGGGTTTTTCTAAGCTGCTATGGCCTCACTAAATTGCAGAGACTGGCTTTGAACTTGCAACCCTCTGGCCTCAGCCTCCTGAGCTGCTGGGATTACAGGCATGTGGCACTGAGCCTGGCTCAGAAATCAGTTTTCCGAGAGTCATTCAGATGATCTGGAATGTGCTTTTGTTAAAACAGGAGACAATTTCATCACCATAGAAATAACATTTTAAAACATATTGTGAGGATTGGGGTGCAGCTCAGGGGTAGGCTCTGAGTTCCATCCCCAGCACTGAAAAAATAAATTGAAATGATTTTTGAGAAGAGTGCCAGGACAGCTCACTGAAAATGTCTCTTCAACAAGAATGCTGTGACAACTGGCTGTCCATACGTAGAAGGAGGCATGTGGACCCTTATCTCCCGCCATATGCAAAAACTAACTCAAAATGATCAAGGATCCAAATGGAAGCATTGAAACTAAAAGACTCTTACATGAAATCATAGCAGTAAATATTTGGACCTTAACTTAGGCACTGATTTCTTAGACACAACACCAAACACCAACAATACAAATTGACAAATTGGGCTACATCTGTTTCAGTGAGCTTTTACGTTGCTGTGATCAAAACACTCAACAAAAACAACTTAGCAGGGCTGGAGCAGTGGTTCAGTGCTTACGATGCTTGCCTGTCATGCATGCATGCGGGTTCAAGCCCCAGCACCACATATGCAACGAAGTATCAGAGCAATGAAAGCCACATGAAAAACTAAATAAAATTGATTCTCTATTTTAAAAAAATAATAAAATAAAAAGAACTGGGGATGGAGCTCAGTGATGGAGCACCTCTAGATCACATCCCTAGTATGGGGGCTGGGGCTGTAGCTTGGTGGTCAAGTGCTTGCCCAGCAGGTAAGAGTCACTGGGTTCAATCCTTAGGACTGCATAAAAATAATTAAATAAGATATATTCTGTTTCACTGAAATCCATATCGCAACTAAAAGTCTACCAAAGAAGAAAAGCCCAGAACCTGATGACTTCCCTGCTGATTTTTACCACACTTTTGAGGAGGAACTAACACCTCTCCTTATCAAGTTATATCAAGAAATTGAAAAAGGAGGGAATGTTCCCCTACTTTTTTTATAAAGCAACCATAACTCTGATACCAAAACCTGACAAGGATACATTAAGAAAACTACAGACCAATATCCCTGATGAGCTTAGATGCAAAAATCCTTAATAAAGTACTAGTAAACAGTATTCAAAAACTTATAAGGAAGATAATCTAAAGAAGATAATCCATCATGATCAAGTGGGCTTCATCCCAGGTATGCAGGGCTGGTTCAACATATGCAAAACAATTAATGTAATTTATCACTGAAACAGAATCAAGGACAAAAACCATATGATCATTGCAATGGATACAGAAAAGGCCTTTGATAAAATCCAGCACCCTTTTATGTTCAAAACTCTAGAGAAGATAGGGTTCATTTCTGAACTATGAAAAGGCTATATATGCTAAACCCTCAGCTAGTATAATACTAAACGGAGAAAAGCTGAAAGCATTTCCACTAAAATCAGGAACAAGACAAGGCTGTCTGCTCTCACCACTTTTATTCAATATTGTCCTTGAGACCCTCGCTGGAGCAATTAGGCAAGAGAAAGAAATCAAAGGGATAAAAACAGGAAGAGAGGAAGTCAAACTCTCTCTTTTTGCCGTTGACATGATCCTGTATTTGGCAGATCCAAAAAACTCCATCAGTAAACTGCTTGAACTCATAAATAGATTTAGCAAAGTGGCAGGATACAAGATCAACATGCATAAATCAATAGCTTTCCTAAACACTAATAATAATAGGACTGATGAAGAAGTTCGGAAATCAGTCCCATTAAAAATATCTTTGAAAAAAATAAAATACTTGGGAATTAACCTCACAATGGAAATCAAAGATCTCTTCAATGAAAATTATCAGTCATTAAAGAATGAAATCCAAGACTACCTAAGAAGATGGAAAGATGTCCCACGCTCTTGGTTAGGCAGAATTAAAATAATAAAAATGGCCATTCTACCAAAAGCTTTATACAGATTTAATGTAATCTCCATAAAGATACCTATGTCATTCTTTACTGACATAGAAAAAGCAATTCTCAAATTCATTTGGAACAATAAGAAACCTAGAATTGCCAAAACATTACTAAGCAAGAAAGACAAATCAGGCAGTTTTACCATACCATATCTAAAACTATACTATAGAGCAGTAGTAACAAAGACAGCATGGTACTGGTATTAAGATAGGAAAGAAGACCAATGGAATAGAATAGAAGACCCTGAAACAAACCCATCTGATTTTTGACAAAGTGGGGCAAAATATTACATGGAGGAGAGACAGCCTTTTCAACAAATGGTGCTGGACAAAATGGTCAGCCACTTGCAGAAAGGTGAAATTAGACCCATATCTTTCTCTTTGCATGAGAATCAAATCAAAATGGATCTAGGAGCTAGGAATTAAACCAGCTACCTTACAACTGATGGAAGACAAATTAGGTCCAACACTTCAGCATTTGGGAGTAGGCAAAGACTTTCTCAATAAGTCTCCTAAAGTGAAGGAAGTAAAGTCAAAAACAAGGGAATGGGATGCCATAAAGCTAAAAAGCTTTTGCACTGCCAAGGAAACAATCAAAAGAGTTGAGAAGTTTCCAACAGAATTGGAGTTAATCATGGGCTATGATTCCTCTGACAGGGGCCTCATATCCAGAATCTACAAAATCCTCAAAAATCTCAACTACAAAAGCACAAACAACCCAATTAATAAATGGGCCAAAGAGCTAAACAGAAACTTCTCAACAGAGGACATTGATCAAGCCAATGAATACATGAGAAAGTGCTCTAAATCACTCATAATCAGAGAAATGCAAATGAAAACTACATTGATATCACCTCATGCCAGTCAGATTGGCAAAAATGAAGAAATTAAACAATAATAGATGCTGGAGGGGCTGTGGAGAGATAGGCACGCTAACACACTGTTGGTGGAGTTGCAGACTGGTACAGCCTCTCTGGAAAGCAGTGTGGAGAATCCTCAAAAAATTAGGGATGAGCCCATCATACGATCCTGCTATTCCACTCCTGGGTATTTTTCCAGGGGATTTAGAATCAGCTCATTATAATGACACAGCAATATCTAAGTTCATAGCAGCTCAATTTACTATTGCTAGATTATGGACACAACCCAGATGTCTCTCACTGGATGAATGGATCCAAAAACTGTGGTACATTTATACCATGGAATTCTACACAGCAATTAGAAACAATGATATTGCAGCCTTTGAAGATAAATGGATGGCTATGGAAGAAATTATGCTGAGTGAAATAAGCATAACTTAGAGAACCAAGGGTTGAATGTCTTTACTCATCTGTGGAGGCTAGAGCTAGACCTTGGGAATTGAGAAAGGAGGTCCATTATCATGTTTCAAATCTGGATAAGGTAAAATGTTATATAACCTAAGGCTTTTGTAGAGATGTATTGGGAAGGGGAGGAATGATAAGGGTGAGTTATTGGGGTGGCTCTTGGGGGTAACTCTAATTTTCAGAATTTATATAATATATATATATATATATGTGTATATATATATATATAATTTCATTAGAAGCTTGTTTGATTGTGCAGCTAATAAATTTTTGAATAAAAAAAGAAAAGAGTGAGAGAGACAGAGAGACAGGATTAGATCATGGGCACCACCCTAAAGAAGGATCAATGTAGTTCCCATGGGACTAGTAAGTTTTTTAGAGAGTGCATGGTTAGAAAGCAGGATCACACTGTATGTTTGGCCCCTCTCAGCTCATCTGTCACAGCGTGACACAACCAGGGCAAGGGGCCCTCACAAAATGTTGGCACCCATGCTGTTTGGGCTTTCCAAAGACCAGAATCCTGAGCTAAATAATTTTTTTTGGTATTGAGTATTTTACTTAGGGGTGCTCTACTATGGATCTACACCCCCAGCCCTTTTAGTAGCATTTGAAACAGTCTTGCTAAGTTGCTGAGGCTTGCCTCAAACTTTCAATCCTCCTGTCTCATCCTCCCCTAATGCTGGGATTACAGGTATGTGCCATCCATCACCTGGCAAAACACTTTTCTTTATAAAATATTTATACCAAGCCTCAGGTATTTAGTTATAGCAACACAAAACAGAGTAAAGGCCCTATGCAGAGGAGATATGCCAGCTCAGCAGGGCACCAGCAGGACAGGTGGGAGGGAGATAAGCTTGGGTGTGGGGGTGAAAGGTTGCTGGGAGCCAGGGCATGAAGGAGGATGCATTGCCTGTCCCAGCACAACACAGCACCAGGGCAGCCACAGTGCCAGGCATGCAGAGATTCCAGGAGGCTTCCTCCACCACTGGGAAGCCATCCATGCCCCCCTGGGCCTCTCAGGGACTCCAACTCCTGGAAGTCTCAGGGATTCCAAATCTGAGAGCCCCTGAATTATTTTAGGGGATTTTGCAACCCATATGTGCACCAAACACTGCTGGTAAACCAAATACTATGTTTCACACATTAAAACTTTCAAGCCAAAGAAGATGCTCCATGATAAATAAAATTCATCCAACAGTGGCTTCTCAGTGGCTTCCTGTCAACTTCCAGGTTTTCAGCCATGGATGCGAAACCTCATATGCACAGGGGACCAAATGGAAAGTCTCTTTTGACTCCAGATAATAAAATGTGAACTACTGCCAGATGCGGTGGTGCAGACCTGTGAGCCCAGAGACTCGGGAGGCTGAGGCAGGAGGATCACAAGTTGGAGGCCAGCCTCAGCAACTTAGCAAGGCCCTAAGCAACTTAGTGAGGCCCTATCTCAAAATAAAAAATAAAAAGGGCTGGGGATGTGGCTCAGTGGCTAACCAGCCCTGGGTTCAATCCCTGGGGTACAAAAAAAAATTCATCTAATTAAACACAAACAGCCATCCACGGCTAATAAACTGATGAGCTATAGAGGAATAACAGTGATGGGGTCCTAAAGGTAAGCTGGGCTTGTGTTCAGCACCGTATCCACAGCTGGGATCTGCAGGCCTCTGGTCACTGCAAAGCCTGGAGGTCCTGGACAAGCATCTTCTAGCTCGTCTGCCCCCAAGATCTGCACTTCGGTGGGTGTCCTGTTCTGCTGCCCAGGGTGCAGCCACAACAGCAGGTAAACCAACCCGGGTAACTTCTGGCTTTGTGTACAATCACACTAGCACTAATTCCCCTGCGTGACACGAGAGTTCAGCAAAATCCTAATGACAGACACCCTGTGTTTGCAAAAATGGCCACAGGTTCCTCCTCTGGTATGCACGCCCATGCCTCTCCAGAGTGGAGCTGTTTCCTCTCCGCTGGCTCACAGGTCTTTGGTTAACAGAGTGTGGCAGTAGTGACAGTTGTGATGCCTGCAGCTCCCACCTTCTCTCTTGGAACACTGACCTCAGATTGCCACACATGGAAGACAGATGGCAGCTGCTCTGCCAGTGGGGATGGGGGCTGCTGGAGGTTGGGAAGAGAAAAAATGAGATGTCCTAAGTGTGGTTTCAAGGCCAGAGGACAAGAGAAACTTGTTCAAGGGCTCAGCGATTGGAGTGCTTGCCTGGCATGTGCCAAGATCCAGGTTCAAACCCCAGAACCACACATACAACTAAGTGTTGGAGAAACAAAGGCCAGATGAAAAAATAAGTAAAATTGATTCTATCTTTCTCCCTTATTCAGTTTCTCTCTCTAGAGAGAGAGAGAGAGAAAGAGAGAGAGAGAGAAACTCATTCAGGCCAGATCATTCAGACCACATGTGGTGACACACACTTGTAATCCCAGCATCTGCGGAGGCTGAGGCAGGAGGATCATGAGTTCAAATCCAGCCTTGGCAACTTAGCAAAGCCCTAAGCAACTTAGCAAGATCCGTTCTCAAAATGGTCTGGGGATGTGGCTCAGTGGTTAAGCACCCCTGATTTCAATCCCTCATAGAAAAAATAAATAAATAAATAAAAATAAAACAAAACCAAAAAGACCCCACGATTAGCAACATCATGAACTGCCTCACATTCCTAAAACAACACTAAGACCCTTGAGTCATCCGTGAAGGCTGGAGCTAAATCCAGACTTGTGTGAAAGGCAGTCAATCTCATGTATTAGACTCAGTGAAGGCAGAGCAACACATAACCTATGGCAACCATAAAGATGTTGTAGGAGGAGGAGGAAGGGAGGGATCTAGGGAGGTAATCAACAATGTAGCACACTCTTTACTCCCTGAGAATCCAAATAATATTTATGCAATCATTTATTTCTGGAAAACTCACAGCCTGAGCATTTATATTGTTTTTAGGAGCAAAATATAGAAGATTCAAGAGACTGGGGTGTGGGGGTAATTTTTTTTAAAGACAGAGGGATAGTTAGAGAGACAGAGAGAGAGAAAGAGAGAATCAATTTTATTTAGTTTTTCATGTGGCATTCATTGCTCTGACCCTTCATTTTATATGTGGTGCTGGATTTGCACTCGGGTCCCTGTGCCTGCCAGGCAAGCACCATAACTGCTGAGCCACAGCTCTAGACTCATAAATCTGGTTTAAGAATATATGCATATCATATTGTTACTTTATATACATTTATGATTGTACAATAACTCAGCTCCTTAAAAAAAATTAAAAACAAACAAACAAACCAGCCCTTGAGTCAGCCACGTGTGGTAGCACACACTTGCAATTTCAACAACTTGGGAGGCTGGGACAGGAGGATCACAAGGTAGAGGCCAGCCTGAGCAACTTAGTAGGGCTCTAAGCAACTCAGTGAGACTCTGTCTCAAAATAAAAAATCAAAAGGGCTGGAGATGTGGCTCAGTGGTTAAGTGCCCCTGGGTTCAATCCCTGGTACCAAAGAAAAAGAAGCTAGAAAAGAAAATGGGCTGGGGTGTACATGGCTCAGGGTGGAGGATGTTTCCAGCACCCACAAGGCTCTGGGTTCCATCTCTACCACCACAAAAAAGACAAGAAAGCCCATTTTCCCATGCCACTTTCAGGCCGCACGTCCCCAGGTTCTCTCCCCAATTTCCACTGAACAGAGCATGTGGGATGAGGCAGCTGAAAGGCACTCACTGTAGTCTGTTTATCTTTGGGGTGTCTGAAGTTGAGGGATGAGCCCGGATGCCACTCCCTGTTTCCAGACCCCTACCCCTCTCCCCATCCCTCTTGGCCAGCCACGCTCACAGATCTCCTGTCCTTAGGATGTACTTACGGGGTAGGGGAAAGCAGAGACTCCACATGACTTGGACTTTTCAGTGTGGGAGCCAAGCCCTGGCCCCTCCAGAAGTGACTCAGATCTTGCCCTGCAGGACAGAGTGGGAACCTGTTCCAGGGATAATTTCTTTCTTCTTGCAGTGCTGGAAGTGGAAGTCAGGGTTTTACCCATGTCAGGCAAGTGCTCTACCACTGAGCTATATCCGTAACCCTGAGGAGTTCTTTCTTTCTTGGGGTGGGAGGTACCGGGGATTGAACTCAGGGCACCTAACCACTGAGCAACATTGCCAGCCCTTTTTAGCTTTTATTTGGAGACTAAGTTGCCTAGGGCTGGCCTGGCTTGGAATCCTGCCATATCATTGCTGGAGAACCCTCACTGTCCATTCCCTCAACTGTGATGTGAGGGTGTCACCAGAAGAAAAACTGTCCCCTGTGGATGAATAGGCGTGTCAGCACAATGGGAAGGGGATTTCAAAGTGTCACAGCTGGTGCCTGCTTTGAAGAAACAGAACCCAAGGGAACTGGAAACACTAGAAAGGGAGAAGGATTCATTTGGCACAAACATCTTTGGGATTTTTGGACACAAAAGCCTGCACTTCTGACACAAGCTCACTCTACAATCCAGACACAAAGTCTTCTCAGAACATGTCTCAACCATGTCCAGCAGACCCTCAGGCACTGATTAGTCTACCAGGGCATCACAAAGCACCACAGGGCTATAATGATTGGTAAGCGGGGTGCAGGCCTATAATCCCAGTGCCTTGGGAGGCTGAGGCAGATGATGGCAAGTTCAAGGCCAGCCTCAGCAACTTAACAAGACTATAAGTAACTTAGTGAGACCCTGTCTCAAAATAAAATATCAAAAGGCTGGGAATGTGGCTGGTTAGGGTTCAGTGCCTGGTACAAAGAAACCCCCAAATAACAGGGAAGGGCCTGGTAGTGCTTGGCATGTACAGATGGCCCACAAATAACAACTGCTATCCTTATCTTTATTATCTGCATAGCTGGCATCTCCAGCAGAGGCCAGAGCCCCAGGGAGGGGCCTGGTGACCTGTCCTGGGCACATGGTCTGAAGGCATGTACCCTCAGAACAGTCTGTGCCCCATGGAGGGGGTGTAGCCTACTCAAACCCTCCTGGAATTGGGGGCTAGCAGCCCCCAGTTCTGACCTCTGAGCCAGTCTCTGGGCCTCATCCATTCTGCTCTTCCTATGACCACCAGCCTGGTACCTCATCTTGTGGCCACCTCTTTCTGGGCTTCAGGTCCCAGGACCTCCCAGCTAATCATTGGTCATCACACACCACGTTGACCTCTTCACTTTTCCTTGCTACCCTGTTGAAAGCTACCTTGTTCTGTAGTTCATTTCCTCATTTCTCTTCTGCCTCCCTGAGCCTTAGGGCCAGCCCCAGGAGTAAATTGGCTGTGGGTGTCTCCACCATGTTTATTGGGGCCTGGCAAGCAGTAGGTGCTCAGTAGACATCAGCTGGACCAGTATTAGGAAAACTCAATCTGGCTCCAGAGCAGGAAGGGGGTACACCCTGTAGAAGATGTCTAAGTGCCAACTGTTGAACCCTGAATCTGGGCGGTCAGTCAATGGTCTCCCACCTGGGACAGGGGTGTCATTGAACCATTTCCCATGCAAGACAACTGAGGGAGCAGAGCAGTAGCTCAGCAGTCAAAGCATTTGCCCAGCGTGTACAAGGACCCGGGTTCCAACCCCAGCACCAAATACACAACCAAGTGCTGGAGAAACAAAGGCCAGATGGAAAAATAAATAAAATTGGTTCTCTCTTTCTCTCTCTTAAAAAAAACAAGAGAGAGGCTGGAGAAGTGGTTCAGCAGTTGGAGCACTTGCCTGCCAAGTGCAAGGACCCAGGTACAAACCCCAGAACCATGTACACAATTAAGTGTTAGAGAAAAAAAGCCCAGATAGAATAAATAAATAAAATTGATCCTTTCTCTCACTCTCTCTTTCTTTAAAAAAAAAGACAACTGAGGCCCAGAGATGGAAAGTGCCTTGCCTAAGGCCACACAGCAAAGCAGGTCTTTATTATCATTATTAATTTATTTTTTGGTTAAACCCAAAGGTGTTTAACCATTGACCCACATTCCCAGCCCTTTTTTATATTTTATTTTGAAACACTAACTTGCTTAGGGCCTCCTTAAGTCACTGAGGCTGGTTTTGAACTGGAGATTCTCCTGCCTCAGCCTCCTGAGTCAATTGGAATACAGCACCCAGTGGCAGGGCGTGTCTTGGACCTGACTTTCTTAGGATCTAAAGCTCTTCCAAGATCCAGGATGCTGAGGCAGTGATTCTGAGTCCACCATACAAAGAAAGGACCCCTAACAGCTTACCAGGTGCCAGGCCCTTCCACAGAACCTTCCATTTTGCCCTCTCTGTGAAGGAATAACATTCCCATTTTGGAAACAGCAAACTGAGGCCCAGAGTAGTCCTGTGGATTAGTAGCCCTAGGCCACACATGGAGGCAGCAGACCCCACACTTCCCCAGGTTATTGATAGTAACATCAAGGCTTGCACTATAGCACTGCCTCAGTTCCCCTCAGGGCATTGAGGGTGTGGCCAGTGTGATCTCCAATGGGGTGTGCTGTCAGCAGAGAGGTGGGACTCTCACCTCAAGCCTGAAAGGGGAAGTGAGATGTGACTGCTTCCCCATGCCACCCAGTCCCCACCCTGGCCCTGAGTCAGGTGGCAGGTCACCTCCCTGTGACCTCTTCCCCCAGAAATTCCCCCAGAAATGCGCCAGGTGCCCACAGTATGAGTGTAATTTCCAGGGTACGTTGACCCACTCACTCTCCTGCTAAGATGACTCTGGGCGGAGGCCAGTGACTGGGAAACTAACAGCAGTGTTCTGCATGCATCTGTGTATGCTGAGCTGATGGGAACTTCTCAGTCCGCTGAGGGAAAAGCAGCAGCAAAAGTCACATTAACGGTGTATTAAAAACAAGGAGAGGGCTGCAGCTCAGGGGCTACGGTGTGTGCCTGCACATGTGGGGACCCAGGTTTGAACCCCACCACCACCTTCGCAGCCTAAGTGTGGGAAAAACAAAAACTAGATGAAAAACTAAAACTTTTTAAAAATTTAAAAAGAGAAAGAAAGAAAGGAGATTGAGCACAGCATGCTATAACTCTGGGGTCCCTTTTCTGCCACAAGCACCTGCTTCCTCCCAATCCTCTTCCCTGTGTCTCTCTCCACCAGTCTATCTTCCATTCAAGAGATCTGGGAATCCTCTCTCTCTCTCTCTCTCTCTCATACCAGGATTGAACCCAGGGATGCTTAAGCACTGAGCAACACCCCTAGACCTTTTCATATTTTATTTTGAGACAGGGCCTGGCTAAGTTGCCAAAGCTGGCCTCCAACTTGCAATCCTCCTGCTTCAGCCTCCAAGATGCTGGGATCACAGGTATGGAACACCACACCAGTTCCAGGGCATCCTCTTTAAACTCATATCTGATCACAGTAAGGTAATGTAGCAGATGGTAAACTGCCTGGCACACAGTAGTTGTTTAGTAGATATCAGCTGGAGGAACTATTAGTAGAATTGCCATTTGATCTGGCTTCCAAGGTGGGAAGGGGTGGTGGGCTTCAGTATTAAGCAGATTTGGGACATGAGGCCACTTTGTGAATTTCATGACTTCAGCAAGCAACAGGGTCTCCCAAAGCCTGGGTTTTCTAACCTGAAAATAGGCATCGTAACAAACACTTTGTCATAGGGCTGCTGGGAAGGATGATAGCCCTCAGGTCACCTAGCAGAGCTGGTTTCCTGGAAAATCTTATCAATCATAATGAGGGGTCAGAGATGTTTCTGCCCACCCAGACTCCATTCCCACTTATGTTGAGACACCTCATGGGGCACAGTGGCACACACCTCTAATCCTAGTGGCTCAGGAGTCTGAGGCAGGAGGATCGCAAGTTGGAACCCAGTCCCAGCCACTTAGCAAGGCCTGAGGCAAATTAGTGAGACCCTATCTCAAAATAAAAAAATAAAAAGGTCTGGGGATATGGCTCAGTGGTTAAGCACCCCTGGGTTCAATCCCTGGTACCTAGAAAAAAGAATCTGGATTGACTTGGGACTTGACAAATTCAAAATTTTTTCTTCACTTAACCATGGTCATGCATGTCCATGCTTGGCAGGCACGAGCTGTGTATACAGGCCTGAGTACCTCAGTTCCCACATTCAGGGGTCTGAGAGTCCATATCAAACAATGTTCCCCTTGGCTCAAGGTTACAATTTCAAAAAATGACTCTTTTTAAACACAATAAGTTCAAACTGAGAAAGTTTCCTTCATTTGAGGGATAACAACCAAAGACTTGTCTTAAGTTGTTGCTATGGCACCACCTCTGGGTATGGCCACACATATTATTTAATTCTGAGGGTGGGAAATGTTGTCCTCACTTTGCAGATGAGGAAACTGAGAAATAAAGGGAGCTTAGCCAGGTGCGGTAGCACAAGCCTGTAATCCCAGGGACTGGGGAGGCTGAGGCAGGAGGATTGCAAGTTTGAGGCCAGCCTCAGCCACTTAGCAAGGCCCTAAGAAACTTAGTGAGATCCTGTTTCAAGATAAAATATACAGAAAGGGCTTTCCAGGGGGCTCACAGCAATCACAAGGGGAGCAGGGCCCTGAGGCCACAGCCACCTACCTTCCCGTGGTTCGTCTTGGTCAGTGGATGAGTACTGGGAATTGCCAAGCAATTTGAGCATTCAGAGCTTAGCACTCAGGGCCCTGCTGCCTCCCTCTTGTTGCTTGAGAGCAGGTGGCTGTCCGTCCTCACTTCTGTGTGAGGATTTTGGCTTCAAGTTCACACGCAGGCCCAGGCTGTGACATGACCTCCTGTTTTCTAGCTGTGGGGTTTCAGATTGACTGTTTGCTCCTGCTGTCAGCATGATCAGAGACTTGGCAGTCAGTCTGCCAGAAAGGTGTTTCCACATGAGACTGCTTTGAACAGGTTGATTTCCCCTAAGTCCTTGATGCAGGTGGCACCCCAGCAGCCTCCTGGGCAGAGGCTGTGGAGTGCAAGTTCCAGATGCAAAGAGTGTGGGGAAACATGTGGAGAGATGGGGACCTTGTGCCCCCTCCGCCACTGTACCCAGAAACCACAGCAGCCCCACTTTCTGCTAAGTGGGTCATGGAGCTTCCGGTAGCTTGGACAGCAGGAACAAAACCACATACGCAGGGTGTCTGGCATACAATAGGTGCTCACTAAGTGCTTATTCTCTCCTCAGCAATAGTAGCCACCTTCCTTTTGGGTTTTTCCTCTCTTTTTAAAAATCTGAATAGTCCTGAGTATATGTGGTAGAAATTCCATTATTTTTTGTACTGGGGATTGAATGCAGCACAAAACCACTGGCTAACTATACCCCCCCTCCTCTTTTTCTTTTTACTCTTGTTTATTTATATTGGTACCAGGGATTGAACCTAGGGGTGCTTAACCACTGAGCCACATCCCCTGCCCTTTTTAGTTTTTAGTTAGAAATAGGGTCTCGGTAAGTTGATTAGGGCCTTGCTAATTTGCTGAGGTTGACCTCAAACTCACAATCCTCCTGCCTCAGCCTCCTAAGTTGCTGGGTTAACAGGCATGGGTCACTGTGCCCCATTTAATATCTTATTGTGAGACAGGGTCTCACTACATTGCAGAGGTTGGCCTCCAAATTGCGATCTTCCTACCTCAGCCTCCTGGGTCACTAGGAGGACAGGTGTGCACTATTGTTTTTCTTTTCTTTTTTGAGTTCTGGGGATGGAACCCAAGGCTTGTGCTTGCTAGAAAATTGCTCTACCACTGAGCTATGCCCTCGGCCCTTGGGCCACCTTTCACTCCACTCACCCATGCCCACCAATACTCCTGGCTCTGTGCAAACACTGATCCTGACTTTGAACTTTGTGGGGACTCCAAGAATGAAGCCCTGCCTGCTAAGCTCGCCTGTGCAGGATCCTAAACTTGACACCAGGACTTCTGCTCCATGAGTTCACATTCCCTGGGCTAAGTCCTCCTTTGCCTTCCATGTTCAACTTAGCTGCCACCTCCTCCAGGAAGCCTTTGGGAGACCTCTCTGTTCCTCCTCTTGGCTTCCACGGGTGTCTGAACTCACCCCCTTCTCAGGCTTCTCTACCCTGTGTGACAATTTCCTCTTTCCTTGTCCCACCACTCCCAGGCACTGCGAACGTCCGCAAGACAGAAACAATGTGCTGTTCACCACAACCTGGCCCCAGCAGCTGGCCTGTCACAGGACTGGTGGCAAGTGAACGAAAGGAAGAGAACCAGTGCTTGCTTGCTTGCTTGCTTTTTGACACTGGGGATTGAACCCAGGAGCACTTAGACACTGAGCCATGTCCCCAGCCCTTTTTATTTTTTATTTTGAGACAGGGTCTTGCTAAGTTGCTTAGGACCTCACTATGTTGCTGAGGCTGGCCTCCAAGTAGTGATTCTCCTGCCTCAGCCTCCCCCCCAGTTGCTGAGATTACAGGTGTGCACCCCAGTGCCTGTAAAGGCAGCTCCTTCTTCACACAGAGTTGACCTGGATCAGCAGAAATCCCTGGCCAGGGCTTGGCAAAGCTTCTGTTCTCTTTGCCCTGAGCTTCCAAAATTTAGACTCTTATGAGAAGAGAGCAGTTAACTTTGCAGGGAGAAAACTGTACCAGCTATGCTCCTGCAGCTCAGGGCAACTGTGTAGCCTCAGTTTACCCAGTTGTAAAATGGGTGTTGTCAAGATTCCTGTTTCTTAGAGTGACGTAGAAAAACACCAATGCCCCTGTCAGTTTAGAGTAAGGACCCACCCCATCAGGACCTGGGGCTGGCCTCATGCCCAGGGAAGCTAATGAAATTCCTCCTGCAGCTGTGGTTGGCACTCTGGGCAGTGGTGGGGGAACACCTGAGGTTCCAGGGCCCATGGTGGGCCCATGTGCCATCCAGGCAGAGAAAGAGGTGGCCAAAAATTAGCTACAAGAAACAGTGAAAAATCCGCCCCCCCCACCCCGTAGTTCCAAACACCTCAACCCCAGTGGCTGCCCCGCCAGTCACCAGCACCCAGACCCTGGCCACCCAGGTGGGTGGTACTCTCATTGTTAAAGGGGAGGGGTGAGTTCTCCTGGAGCCACGGTGCCTGGCCTGACTCTCGGCCCTAGGGACCAGGACAGTGGGCCCTGCCCACAGTGGTCCTGAAGCCTGACATAGAATGGCTTCCTCCCTGCTCAGCTGGCATCCAGGAAACTACACCCCAGTGTGAAGGTGCCAGGCACCCTGGGTCCTCGCATGCCCATCTGCCCTCGGACAGCACCTAGACACTGCCCCAAGGGCTCCATCAAGGTCTGGCCAGTCCAAATGGCTTTCCTGGACAGGCCCCAGGCAATGAGTAATACAGTGGCCTCCCCAGCTAGTCTCGGCACTGATCACATATTTGGGCCACTCGAGTGAGCGCCAGGCACAGCTCCATGTCCCTGGCCACACGGGCACTGCATTTTCCTTGGGTCCAGCCAGAGCCTGCAGGACAAAGGTGCTATGTCAGGTGGCCCTGAAGAGAGGGTGCCCTACTTACTGTGAAAGCAGTTAGAGCCCAAATGGGACCCAGCAGTGGTGGGGGCATGACAGGGTGGCTTGTCACCTTATGGACAAGCAGGTGCTCCAAAAGCTTTTGAGCACTCTGCTTTCCCAACACCTCAAGGGCTCCTCTGTCCACTGTGTCCATCATCCTGCGTCCAGCCTTCCCGGGTCTTCCCCACTCCAATAAATGGTTCAGTCTTCATCAGGATCTGATCCTGCTGACTTCCCCTAACCCAGCCCTGACCTCCTTTGCACTATTCTTCTTTTGCTGGTACCCAAGACTGAACCCAGGGGTGCTCAACCACTGAGGCACATCACTAGCCCTTGTTATGTTTTAGTTTGAATCAGGGTCTTGCTGAGTTGTTGAGGCTGACCTCCAATTCTTGATCCCCCTGCCTCAGCCTCCTCAGCAGCTGGGATTACAGGTGCTGCACCATGCCTAGCAATGTTGTTAAATGCAGTAGGAGTGCTCCTATCTCAGGGCCCTTGAATTTGCTGTGCCTCTGGCAAGGAGCTTCTTTCCTCCAGATAAGCTTGAATCTTCCTGTCAATACTAGTTCAAGGTCACTTCCTTAGACAGCTGGCTCTTCCTTTCTAAATTATATTTGTGGTACCAAGGGTTGAACCCAGGACCCCTAACCACTGACCCACATCCCCAGCCCATTATTTTGAGACAGGTTCTCCCCAAGTTGTGGGGGCTGGCTTCGAACTTGGAATCCTCCTGCCTCAGCCTCTCAAGTTGCTGGGATTAGAGGCGTGTGCCACCAAGCCTGGCTCCCCTCAACCTTCTTATTTTCTTCTTGGCACTAATTCCTGCCTGAAGACACATTCACCTGTCTTCTCTCTGTGTGTCATTTCTCTCTGGCCTCAACATCAGCTTCATGAGGCCCTCAGCATCCACTGTTCTCAATGTTGCCTCCCCGGGGCACTGCACACAGTGGGTCCACACATAGCAGGTGCTCAGCAAAGCATCTGCAGACTGTTGAGGTGTCAATATGCACACCATCCATGAGCACTCTGAAAGCAGCACCCCCTCCCCTCACCAGGGAAGGGCCTAACCGAGGAACCCAGTATGGAAAGGAACAAGGTCCCCCTTCCAGAGCCCCTTGTGTGTGTGGGTGGATATCTCAGCAAGGCAGATGCCATCTCTGGGTGGGAAGGAGTTTCCCTGTGCTAGAGCTCCCAGGAGCACCCAAGATTGGGAGCAGGAGAGCCTCAGTCCAAGGTCGGTACCCACGGGGCCCACCGCTTGGGGCATAAGCTGGCTAATGGTCCAGGAAGCTCCCTGGAAGCTCTGAGAGCCAGGCTGCCAGCTGCTCCCCAGCCTCCTGCCCAGATGTGGTCACAGTGGGGGAGGGGAGAGGGGCCAGGGCCACTGGCCAAGGTTAGGATCTGCTCAGCTGAGCCCTGGGTTTTCCAGTGGGCTGCCCCACCCCCGGGAAATCCCAATGCCCTTTTGGCTCTCAAGGCACAAAATGACTTTTCTTTTCCCAAATAGACCCAGATGCACAAGTCCTTTTCCTTCCTGGCCTGAGAGAGACTAAGGATGTATCAGGGTGATGCACAGTCCCGAAGACAGGGCCTGAGAGGGCCAGGGGCTCGGGATTGGAAGCTTGTCAAAATGACCACCCTGGGTAGGGAAGTGGAGGGGCCAGGCACTTGCTTAAGGTCACATCTGGTCTTAAGAACTCTTGGCTCAGCCAAGGTCTCGCAGGGAGGAAACTGAGGCCCAGGGAGGCTGCCCATGATGAAAACAGCAGATGGCCACCAGCTAGGGTAGGTCAATGGGGCAACCTGTCTTGTGATCCTCACAGTGTCCCTGATGTCACTTATACAATAAGAAGGGGCTGAGCCAGGTTTCAAATTCGATCAGCTCCCTCTCAAATCCTCTTCTTCAAGCTGCTCCTGACCCAACTCCCATGCTGAGACTTGAGGGAAAAAGGAAGGGGGAGTTCAGGGGGAAGGAGCCCCCAAAGTGCTCCCTTGACCACCAAGCCTGTGACTCATGGATAATCTCACCATGAAGGCCATCATCTAGTACTATTCACCCCACACACCAGGCAAGGAAACAGGTCCAGAGAGGTTTAGCAATTTGCCTGAAGATGCACTGTTTACAACCCACCGTTGCTGGCTTTGGACTTTGGGTGCCCAGCTCCCACTGTTCTGTCCACAAGAGCCAGAGGGTGCTGCTGTTCAGAGGCACTGGGCCTAAGTTCCAGAAACCTTTCACCTGGCTTCTACATTGCAGTCTCTGGTGCCATTGGTAGAGGGCCAGGGCCAGCTGTCCAGAAACTGCTCCCTGCACACAACTTGCTATTTTCCAGATGTGAGCAGGATCCACCAGGGGCAACAGGCTCATGCCCAAGGAATCTGAAGTCACCAGAGGAAAATTATGTGCTATCCGGTCACAAACCTCCAATTTGTCCCCAGCCGCCAGCTCCGCCTCGGGCTGCAGATCTGCTGACTCAAGTCTCCCCAGCAGCTGAGGGGGCTGGCCTTCAGTCCTGAGTGTTTCTAGTGGGGAGAACCCTTTGGAATATGAATGCAGAGAGCAGAGGGCTTCTCCTGGAGCCAAGTACACAGACACCTGGTGTATATGGGTGCTAAGTGTGGGTCTGGGGCAAACCCAGTACAAATTATGGAGCCCACACCCACCCCAAACCACTCTGCCATCAACGAAGCTAATGCTGTGCTCTGGGATGCTGGGCTGCCCGTTGTCACTTTATAGCCACCAATGAGAACAGACACTCAGTGAGCACTTCCTGAGGGTCACCAGAGGCTCCACTACCCAGCCCTGACAGGTAGCTGTGCAACTACCCCAATTAGTGGATGGGGAAACTGAGGCCCAGACAGGATGATCTGCCAGGGCTCCACAGGCTGTTTTGCTCCTTCTTTTTGGGGGGGATGGGAGGTGGTACCAGGGATTGAAGCAGGCTGCTTAATCACTGAGCCACACACCCAGTGGTTTTTTCTATATTTTATTGAGACAGGGTCTCCCTAAGTTGCTGAGCCTGGCCTCCAACTTGTGATCCTCCTGTCTTAGCCTCCTGAGTCACTGGATTACAGGCATGCACCAACTTCTTAAAGATCATCTGAGCCAAACAGGAGCTCAGAAGGGATGAGGGGTTCCAGCCTGGCAGGACATGTTGAAGCCCCCCAGTGCTGGGCCCCCTGCACATCCTGTAAACAATTCCAGAGGTTTCCAGAGAAGTCAATCCCTCAAAACTTCAGGAGAGATAGACATGCAGGAAAATCTAACAGTGGTTACTGGGAAAAGTACTGTCAGGCAATTTCCAAAGCCCAGGGACTGAGCCCCTGCCTGGCTGGCTTCCAAGTTACCCACACAAGGTCTATCCCAGGGTCTGAGACAGGGGCCAGGCAGCCACTGACTTACTCCAGGGCTCATCTCCACCTCTCTCCATTCCCACAGCCAGCCAGCATTCCCTAAGAGAATACCTCAGGTCTCACTTTCTTCTCTGTGTCCCCAGGGCTCACCATCAGACACTCAGCTAACAGCAGAAACCACAGTGTCCACTGCAAATATGATTCTTATTATAGCAAGAATGGATTGTGAGGCTAAATTTCCCTTTTCTCTTGGGCTAGCAGGAAACTCAGGAATTTCTACCTCAACAGAAGGACCTTAGGACCCTGCACATGTCTGCACTGGCATCACCATCATCATCATCCTTATTGCCATTGTTATTATTTCAGCCTGGGTCATGATATCCTATTCTTAAGTATGTTTTTCGTAATCCTGTTTTATTAATCATTTTATGGTAGGTATTTCTTCTAAGTGGTTGTGAATATTTTATAAAGGAAGGAAGGAAAGGGAAGGGGAGAAGGAAAGAAAGAAGAAAAAAGGAGTAAAGGGAGGAAGCAGGAGAGAAGGAAGTTCATATGGTCTATACAACATGGGTGGCAGCAGCTGGACCCAGTGGCACATACCTGTAATCCTGACAATGTGGGAGACTGAGGCAGGAGGATCACAAGTTCAAAGCCAGCCTTAGCAACTCACTGAGGCCCTAAATAACTTAGCAAGACCCTGTCTCAAAGTAAAATATAAAAAGGCCTGGGGATGTGGGCCTGTGGTTAAGCATCCTTGGGTTCAATCCCTGGTACCAAAGGGGGAGGGGAGGAAGCAAGAAATGCAGCCCCTTGAAGTCCAATATTTAACCCAAGTTGGTATCCAAAATATTGACATAGTCCCAACAGCTGGCAGCCTCAAAGCCCTCCCATATGCAAATCGTGGTACCAGGCCACGATTTACAGAGTAGGCAGCCCTCACCCAGCCTAAGATCCTACATCTTCCTACTCCCTGCTCCAAAATTTATGGACAGCTGCACAGGCATGAGTAAGGCCCAGGTGTGTGTTCCTCCCTGGGGGCCAAGGAGCTGGCTCCACCCTCTTCCTCTGCACAGGGTCATCATTCAGGGCACACCTCCCCAGCAGCCCATGGAGAAGATGGCAATCATACCCAACGCTGGAGGCTGGCAGCTGCCAGGTCCTGTTCTTGGTACACATCATCACATTTAATCCTCCCACTAATCCTGAAAGCCCTGCAGATGGGAACCTCCAGCCACAGAGGCAAAACCATTCACAGCGAGTATTAATCCCAGATTGCCTACTTGGGTGTGGCAGTGCATGCCTGTAATCCCAGTGGCTTGGGAGGCTGAGACAGGAGGATTGTGAGTTCAAAGCCAGCCTCAGCAACTTTGTGAGACACTGTCCCAAAATAAAAATGGGGATGTGGCTCAGTGGTGCACTGTATGCACTGTGCCACTGGTGTCCCCTCTCCCATTGGGCACACTGGGCCAGGCAGATGCCAGCACACTTCTGACCACTGCTTTACTCACCTCCCTCTATTCCCACCACAGATTCCATGCTTCTCCCCAGGGCACCAGATGCAGCCTTTCCTGCACTCCACCTCTGCTCCCTCCAGAACTTGGCACAGCCACATAAACCAACCCCATGTCGACGCACCCAGGAGGGCAGAGGCACCTCCATACCTGTCCTGAGGGTCCTCAGAGAGATGCAGTACTTCCACATAAGGCTCCACATGGCACCACCATCAGCCTTCACGCTTGGCTTTGTGTGTGGGGTTCAGTGGCCCAGGGCACGTGGCTGCCCTCCAGCCCTCTTGGTGAGGGGCTGATTCTCTTCTTGAGCTCTCACATGACTTCCTTCTTCATGGTGGGAAGAAAAGGCCCTAAAGCCAGGGAGGAGGGAGGTCCTGGCTCCCACAGGCCAGGGCAATTCCCAGCCACTGGCTTCTGCTGTCCCTGTGCTGGTCCTGTCTGCCTACTCTAGATCCTCCCCGCCCAGTGTCCCTCACACTCCAGACCCTGGGGCTTCTGCACAACCTTGCACCCCCTCCTGCCAAGAGACAGGGTGGCAGAGGGCCAGGGGTGAGTCAGCCAGGGTGGACTGGGCAAGGGGCATCCAGGTGGTGGAATCCGGCACTGCTGCAGCCCAGGGGCTGTTCCCATGTCCAGAGCAGTGTGGCGCTGGAGAGGACAGCCAGGCAGGGTGATCAGAGAGGGTGGGCGGGCCCACATCCTTTCATGCCCCCATGGGCTGACACCACCCACCCTGTGGTCACAGCCTTACCCACCCCAAGAGCCACCCAGCCTGGGACCTAGAGAAGGGCTGCCTCCCAAGTGGCTCAGGATGGAACAACAAAACAGAAAACAGAATTAAGACTAAATCAGCCTTGCTCTTCAGCAGAGCGGCCAGCACTGAGGGTCTCCATCTGGTCACAGTTTCCCATCCTGGACACACCACTGTGCTGGGTGATGCCTGCCAGTGGTGACAGGCCCATCTCCAACCTTAATTTGCCCTCCCACCCCAATGGGCTTGGCTCAGCAGCCCCAGGCAGCTCTGGACAGGGGCCTTAGGAAGTGGATTTTATCAGCTTCATTTTACATGTGAGGGCATTGAGGCACCAATAGAGAAAGTCACTTCCTCCAGGTCACACAACTAGCGGGGGATCAGAACCAGAAGTCTGGCTCTGAGAGCCAGCACTTGGGTCAGAAACATGGCAGCTTCTCTTTTCTGGTTATTTTTATTTTTTATTTTTACCTTTGGTACCAGGGATTGAACACAGGGGTGCTTAACCACTGAGTCACATCCCCGGCCCTTTTTAGTATATTTTTATGCAGAGAGTAAGTGAGAGGGAGAGAAAGAATCAATTCTATTTATTTTTCCATCTGGCCCTTGCTGCTCCAACACTCAGGTGTGTACTTGGTGCTGGGGTTTGAACCTGGGTCCTTGCACATGCCAGGCAAGTGCTCCAACCACTGAGCCACAGCTCCATCTCCCTCATTTTTTATACTTTATTTTGAGACAGGGTCTTGGTAAGCTGCTCAGGGCCTTGCTAACTTGCTGAGGCTGGCCTCGAACCTGTGATCCTCCCACCTCAGCCTCCCGAGCCCCTAGGATGACAGGAGTGCCCAGCATGTGTCAGCTTCACTACATAGGGTGGACTGGAGGCCTGGGACACACCAGACAGCTGAGGGATGTCAGGTGTGGGGTATTTCCACACTGGGGGCCCAGCTGTTGCCCCCACCCTCAACCCCTGACAGCTGCTCCGAGGTCCAGCCCAAGGTCAGAAGCTGGGGCTTCCTAGGCAGAGCTCCCTGGGGATGATGACTCATGGATCAAGACCAATGCTCACACAATCCACTCTGCCCCACCCACAGCCCCCAAGAAGTGCCCCAGGAGGCAGGTGGGCCAGAGCCTGGCACCGCACAGGGCCTTTGGCATTCTGTGAAGCTGCCCTGACCAGTACACCACAGGGATCTGATTTACTTGTGGACTCTCAGGCTTAGAGGGACTGTCACCTGCCCCATGCATGTTCACACATTTTTCTGTCCACAGGATGCCAGCTTGGGCTTGCACAAAATGGGAATTTCATCTCAGATTGCAGCTTAATTCCCATGACCAAGAGGAACAGCTGCACAACTGTCTGTCCCCAAGCCAAGAAAGTGATTTCTATCTGAAAGCAAGATAGATGGGTTTCTAGGAAGGCCATGCCTCTCTGGGGGCTCTGGGAACCCAAATTCTCCCCCCTTGTCACCAGAGAGGCCTTCACAAGCCAGAAAATCCATCTCCACCCACTACAGAAGCCTCAGCTTAAAGACCCCTGGTGATTGGAGGCTCACCACCTTTCAAGGCCACCAGTCAATCATGGGACCACACTGACCTAAGGAGAAACTCCAGTCGACAGAAACCCCTGTCACCTTTCATACTGGTTTTACTTTCTCATGTTTATTTATTTTTGATGCCAGGGATTAAATCCAGAAGCGTATTAACCACAGAGCCATATCTCCAGCATGTTTTAATTTTTTAAAAAAATAGTTTAAAAATAAATTTTTTAAAAAATAACTTTTTCTTGTTTAGTTGTAGATGGAACAGAATATCTTTATTCTATTTGTTTTCATGTGGTGCTTAGGATCAAAACCAGTGCCTCATGGGGAGGCAGGCCAGTGCTCTGCCACTGAGCCGTATTCCCAGCCCCTTTTATTTTTTATTTTGAGACAGGGTCTCGCTAAGTTGCAGAGACTGGCCTTGAACTTGGGATCCTTCTGCCTCAGCCTCCCAAGAGGCTGGGATTACAGGTGTGTATACCACTGTGCCTAGCTGGTTTTATTTTCTTCTGATGCACCCAGGGTTTCTCTGAAATGTCAGAGCAGGAGAGATTTCCTTAATATCTGTTGTGGGTGGAGGTAGCCTCTGTTTACACTTCTCTACCCACTTACCCCCATATTCACATATCTACCAACCTACCTCTCCAACAAACCACTGGTGGCCTCATTCATCTATTCACATATCCACACATAAACCATCCATCCCTTTCTTCCATTTATCCCCTTACCCAACTTTCTATCTGTTCATTTATTTCCTTTTCCTTCCATCTATCCCTCTACCTCCCTCCCTTTCTTTCCTCTATCTGTCCACCCAACTATCCTACCATCTATCCACCCATACATCTATCCAATCATCCATTCATCTACATATCCATCCACCTACCCATGACACATCCATCCATCCCCATCCAAGCCCCATCCATCCCCCATCCATCTTCCCATTCACCCAATCATCTATCCATCTACATCCATCCATCCCCATCCAAGCCCCATCCATCCCCCATCCATCTTCCCATTCACCCAATCATCTATCCATCTACATCCATCCATCCCCATCCATCTACACCATCCATCCACCCACACATCCCCATCCATCCCCATTCATTCCCTATTCATCTTCCCATCCACCCAATCATCTATCCATCCCCATGCATCCATCCCCATCCATCTGCCCATCCACCCAATCATCTGTCTATTCATCTATGCACCCATCCACCCACCTGCCCACCCACAGTCTCCCCATCTGCCCAGCAATTTTCTGACTCTCATTCACCACCTCACTCACTCCTGCTCTGGAAAAGCCTCTTGTGCACACAGGGCCCCCAGATGACCCTTGCCAAGTGACGGCAAGAGCCTCTTTCTCCCCTGCTCTCCTCCCAGCCTCACTGTCAGGCATTTACCTCTCACCTGGTCCTCAGATCCCTATTCAAGGCTAGGGTCATCATGTCCTTCACTGATGTGAAGCATCTACGCCAGGATCTTTTGGTGCCCTGGTTGCTGTGCAGGCTGGACTGTTCCATGTCTCTTGGGCCCCCCAGCTCAGGGACAGTGACTCTGGACCTGGCTCAACACCAAGGACACTTATATCTCAGCTGGGAAGAGTGTCTGTCACATACACCTTACAGGCCTACACTGTGGTGGACACCAGTTGTGGAAAGCAGCAGTAGCACTACTGGCCCTAGAGGTGCTCAGAAAGAAGGTTCCATTCTCAGGTGACACTAGGAAAGAGAGCTCTGGTGCCGGAGGACCAAGATCCCTGTGGGGCCCCTGTCACCAAAACCCAGGAGATCCGGGACCTCACTTCTTAGTTTTCCCATGGCTGTTTCCACCTCTTTCCCAGCAGCATTATGTCCCCCCCATGTTAGATGGAGAAACTGAGGCACAGGATGGGAGTGGCTTTTCCAAGCTCCCACAGGGCTTTGCCTGACCCTTCCCTGACAACTCCCTAGCAATGTCCTCATCTTCCCGTCCCTTAGTCCTCTGCAGCTACCCCAGTCTGTAAGCAGAAGTTGGGTCCCAGATTCTACTGGGCCCTCTGGTGGTTTCTCCCAATAAACCTGTGTTACTCTTGAGCCACTCTGTTCTCTTTCTTCCTTCCCACCTTACACTGAGCTACACCTACAGGTCAGTCCTGTTTCATAGATGAGGAAAGCAAGGGTCCAAGTGCTTGAAGGTTTACTGAATGCTGACAGTATTATGCCCATTTGTCTCTCTATGCTACAGTGACATGTCCTTGGGAATACGACAGACTCCTTATTCATCTTTCACTTCCCTGGGCCTACATGAGTTATCTCATCTTTCTGAGACTCAGTTTGCCCCTCTGGAAAATAGGAATAAGAATCTTTCTGGGCACCGTGGCACATGTGACTCAGGAGGCTGAGGCAGAAGGATTGCAAAGTTGAGGCCAGCCTCAGCAACTTAGCAAGGCCCTAAGCCAGTTAACAAGACCGTGTCTCAAAATAGAAATTAAAAATTTCTAGAGATGTGGCTGAGTGGTTAAGTCCTGCTGGGTTCAATTCCCGATATCAAAATGTTAAAAAAAAAAAGTATGAAAAAAGAAAGAAATTTCCTTTTGAAAATCTGATATTAGCCCAAGTGGGTGAGTCTCAAAAAAATTAAATGAAGTGCATTTGTTGTGTCCAGCCCACCAGCTGCCTCTTACATTCTCTAATAGCCTGCAAGCCTGGCTTAGCTGCCATCTCCCCTAGGAAGCTGCCCTGATTGCTTTGGCTCCAGGATGCTTGTGGTCCTTTCCAGCCCCTGTGGGACTAGAAAGAGCAGACTGGGAGTGGCAGTGGGTATCAGCCCCTCAGCTGTAGCTTGGGATGTGGCTCAAAGAAGGGGTCGATGATCAGATATGAGCTGCTCCCATTTTGCCAAGAAGGAAGCTAAGACAGAGACAAATGGGACCTGCCCAGGGTGGGATCTGGGGCCAAGGCCTTGTCAGGTGGTCCCAAAGACTGGGCCAGCAGGAAACCTGAGACAATCACGCAACCTTAGCCAGAAACCAGGATCCTCCTGCAGCCCCAGAGCCGCCTGACAGGGCCTTTTCAGGGGATTTTTCCTTGAGAATTTGCTAAGCTAGTCCCCAACTGGGGTCTTGGCAGAGTCAGACCCTAGGAATGAGAACCGCTGCAGGTGGCCTAGCTGTGAGACAGATGGAGCCAGGAGGCAAGAGGTGATATCAGCAACCAGTCAAAATGACTGTTGATCCTTCTGGTCCCACACACACATCAGGGATTGAACCCAGGGGTGCTTAAACACTGAGCCACAGTCACAGTCCTTTTTATTTTTTACTTTGAGATAGGGTCTCAGTAAGTTGCTTAGGGCCTAAGTTCCTGAGGCTGGCTCCCACTTTGACTTATATTCCTTCTGCCTCAACTTCCTGAGCTGCTGAGATTACAGGTGTGCACTGTGCCCTGCTCTAGATTCTCTCTGATCAGAGTTCTATGTTTCCTTTTGGCCCTAGGGAGGGAACTTTCAGGTTCATGACCAGGTCTTCCATGTAGAGAAATCAGACAATATAAGCAATGGAGGCCCCAGACCATTTCCTCTATGTTGGAGATGGAGACATGGAGGCTCAGAAGGGTGAAGTGACTTACCTAGGGTCACACAGCAAGGAAGCTGCAGATCCAGGCCTCTGAACCAGGGCTTGTGACTCTGAGACCTGGGTCCTTTCTGTTTGCTGAGCTGCACAGGCCACAGCCTTTCCTACCTCAGTGATTTCTTCCACAACATAGGGAGAAAGACAGAATCTAGCACTGGGGGTCTGTGAAGCCCAAACAAACTGCAGGAACTGAGGCTGTGTATGGATGTCCCTGAAAAGTTAATTCAGAGGATGAAGAGGA
>PVKS010024276.1:0-31271 GCA_004027875.1 Aplodontia rufa
CAAACTTTGCATTTTATCAAGTTAGAATTAATCATGCAACAGTGGAGGAGGTTACAAAGATATTTGTACATGCCAGAAAGGGCTCTGCTGATCCCAGGGAGAATGAGGTGCATATCAGAGGACATGCAAAGTCATCACAAATAAAATTCACACTTGTATTTCCAGCTTAATTGCGCATGATTAAAAGGAAAATAATGGAAACTGGGTTTTGTTTACATAAAGCAAGGAACTTTGTCCTGGGAATTTTGTCCTCCTAATAATTCCCAGCAATGTGGACGCTGAGTAGTGATTGACTATGTGGAGTTTAAGAGAAAGAGTAAAGAGAGCCAATTTAGAAGTTCAGAAAATTTCACAGTGCCAGTGGTTGCTAATGATTTCCTTTTTGTAACATCAGCGGAAGAGGAAACAGATATATGTTTCATGCTGGCAACTTCATTTTACTTGAAGTTAGCAGCAATTCACTCTCCAGGTAAACCCAGGCAGATATCTGGTTGTTTGCCCACCATCATATAAGGAACACTGCTGTCCTATTGAAATGTAGGGTCTCTTGGAAAAGCCCATTTCATAGCACTGAACTATTCCATTGGTTTTCGAAAATAATGTGATCTATTTACTGAAATCATACCCTGGAATTGTGTCTATGAAATAACCCAGCCGCTCCATTCATGGAGTGAATATGAAGTTTGAGCTATCATCCATTAGGGTGAGGTTAGCAGGAGGCTAAGCAGAGATGCCCCCAACTCAAACATATGACTGTTTTCCTCGTTTACTTCTGATACCCTTGGGTACATTCCCATCAAGCCCTTCTTGCCTTTTGAGGACAATTCTGCCTTTCCTGCCTTTTAGAAACTTCTTTGGCCTTCTGGGACATTTTCTTTTCCTCTCCTTTCCTTGCAGATTTCTTAAGAAACCATCCCTAAGTTTTCCACCTGCCATGCCCATAGCCTGTTTCTTTTAACCCTTTACCCATTTTCCTCTTCTAACAATGTCCTCCAATGTTTCTGCCTTCCAGGTAGCCCAAATCAGCGTTTATGCATCCCTGGGGCAGAAACGTGCTTTCCTGTTGCCAGAAAATAACCTTCACTCTTGTTCCACTTTTATGTTTCATGTCCAATCTACAGTCCCCCACCTAGAGTTCAGAAGAAGGATTTTTAAAATGAGCCATTTAGAAAACAGGCAGTGTAGAACGTTCAGATCACTTGGAGGTGGGTTTGTTTTTTCATTACAACAAAAATAAACACAAATAAACAAAACAATGAGTTGGGCAATACTGGCCTTTTGATTGCCAATTGCCTTGAGTGTAAAATGTCACACATGGGAAAGTATACCCAGGGCATGCCTGGCACTCAGCAAGTGCTATTTGCCCCATCCCCCATTTGATGTCAATCTCTGAAGCATGAAGTTGTTATCTGTCATTTCTTACAACTTCTCCTCTTCCCACTGTGTGTCTTTTTTCTCTTAATATATACCATATCTTCCATGCCTGCTCTCAAATATTTGCTCATTGTACGTTCAACATAAATCTTACATTTTTAGAATGATTATTATGTCATGCACTAGTCCTCTTTTGTGTTTCTTGGTTCAACACATGTACAAAATAAAATATAATGATCCAAAGCAAGTCATAAATTCACAGTAGAAAGCAGCAAGGACTACTTGGACGAGGCGGGGCAGGGACACACTGGATTAAAAACCTATTGTTCTCTCTTCCACCCCAGAGCCCACTGCATCTTGCTTTATAGGGGACCAAGCAGTTTCCAGGAAGATCATGTAAACCTATCCTAAGAGAAGTTTCAGCGCGTTGGTGCAGCTCACATGTTGAGCCCTTATTCCTGGCAGGCCCTCTGAAAGAGAGAGAGAAGGAGAGAAAATCAATTTTTATTTTAGTTTTTCATGTGGCTTCCATTGCTCCGACACTTCATTGTGTATGTGGTGCTGGGGTTCAAACCGTGTCCTCGCGCATGCCAGGCAAGCGCCCTAAAGGTTGAACCACCACTGACACAGCCCCTTTTGAGATGTTTTAATGCTGTGCTCATCATTTAGTTGCCACTGCTCCCTGAGGCAGGTGCTCATTGCCCTCCCTCTTAGGTGGGAGAGAAAGCTGAGGCAAGTTAGACAAAGTTCTCAGAGACATAGGCTGAGAACTCCTGCAGTCTACCCTGGACATGTTAGTGAGGGAGTTCATGCCGGGTGACAGAAGCTAGATGATGTGGGATCCTGAAGAATCTGAAGACAACTTCTATCTACCCTGGTGAGAAGGGAGGCAGTGTCAGCTGTGGCAGCCACAGGCCCCGGGGTTGGGTGAAGAGCATCATTGGTATTTGGGCATTCGGTTATTTGGTATTTGCCTCCAGGCCCATCCATGCTTGCAGCTTCTCCATTTCCCGGCTGTGCAAAGCCCCAGTTCCAGAAAGAGTGTATTTCAAAGAGCTTGAGTTTGTGGCCAGAGAATTTGACAGTGGTGGCAGAGAGCTTGCTGGCCTGGGAGTGTCCTGTTTTAAAATGTAGGATGTTCTCAAATTGTGCTCCCACCAGCTGTGAACTGAAACTCCTGCTTCCTCATATCTTTGTCCACACTTGAAATATCAGATATTTTAATTTCGATTACTGTGTGAAAGATATTCTCTTGCTGTCTGTATTTTCCTGTTTTCTCTAGAGATCCTTTCTTCTATACATTTATTGACCATCTTTTTTTATCTAAATTGTATGTTTATACCATCTGCCCATTTTTCTGGTCCTTTCTGTCTCTTCTTTATTGATCTATAGGAGTTCTTCAAATAATTCTGGATCACAATGCAGCACTGATGTCTCTATATCTATCTAAAATATTTTCTCTCTTGCTCGTTTATATTTCAACTTAGTTCAGAAGATCCTGTGTTGTACAGCACTTTCCTAAAGAGGCTTTATTCATGTGGGCAAAGATATTCATTGGCAGTGTAACTTGTAATCGGGAAAAAAGTTGAAGCAGCTTAAAGCTCCTTCAGCAGTGGACTGTCGAATTAAATTATATTATTTTCATTTTGTGGCTTGCTCCATAGTAATTTAAAGAAATGAAGTAAATCTATTTTTGTTAATATGGAAACATATCTCAAATTTATTATTAAGTAAAAAAGTAGGTTACAGAATAATAGCTCAATATTTAACATTCATCGAAAGGACACACACAAAAGTGATGATACTGTGTGTGTGCACACATGCATATGCAGAAAAAGAAGGAGGGAAAATGAAATTTCTGTGGACATATTCCTTTATTTGTATATTTATAAGAGTATAAAAATATTCCTATGAGTATCTTATATTTTGGAAAAAATATGCACAAATTGAAAAATCATGAATCATGTTTAGTTTCTCTGAGATGGGAAGGAAAGCCTTTGAAACAGTATGAAACTCTGTCTTATCTACCAAATGTAAATTTTTTGCAAGGAGATTGGTCATGAATTTTATACAATTTAAATTAATTTAAAAAGAAAAGAATGCACTGGAGTGATACTGGCCAAATTATACTGTTATATTGTGTGCATTAACACATTTGTAATAACATATCCATCAAAATGCACAACTAGAATGTGCCTTAAAAATGTAGACAAAAACAGGAAAGGAGAAATCTTTTCCATAATAACACTGGAGAAGTTAGAAAATGAAACTTAGAAAGCAGGGAGCAATAGTCAGCAGCTAAGGTACTAGAAACAATGCTGTGTATGACACAGATAACAAAGAGTGAATGCTGGCATGGCAGTTAGCATGTCATGAGCTCTTATTTTGTTTCTGACACTGTGCTGAGCACATTACATAATTTATAACTCTATCAGCTAGTGAAATCTCTACCCTGGCTAAGAGATGAGGAAGCTAAGGGGACCTGATTTAAGTTAGTTGCTTATCATTTCTACTGGTATCCCACCTTTTACGGGTCCTTGCTCATTCCTGCTGCAAATCACCATCATTGAGGTTTTTGGAGGCCTGCTTTCAAAATTTCCTTTACAGACCTCTCTAGGTTCTGAAGAGCAAAGCAGCTGTGCAGGAGCGTGGGGCAAACTTGTGTCCAGCTAGGATTTCCCTGGGCTTGTTCTCTGCTTTTTTGCAGGCAGCACTCCCCCTATGTGTACTAATGCATTTTGTATATAGATGTGACAGAAGTCATTAGAAGGAAAGGACAAACTCAGCGAGTATCCTCGGGAGTCAGAGGAAAAACAGAAGTGAGACTACCAAAAGGAAAATATAGAATGCCACTAGGAGAGGAATTCTGGCTTTAACTCCATGTCACTAAGATGATAATGGAGCCTGATGAGCTGTAAAGGAAAACTTCATGAAGTAAGGAAGGTTTGGCTCCAGTTAACCACCTTTATGGGTGCCATTAGGAAAGGTACTTAACCTCTCTGACCCTTTACTTCCTCATTAGAAGAACAGAGATGATATTAACCCCCAAAGCACGGACTGGTAATTTCACTTAAGGTATTGTCCGTTGTTCAAGTCTACCAGGAAGGAGATTCTCATTAACCACCTCTTACCTTTCTCTCACCACTATTATTTAAGGTCTGTTAAGAAAGGTGCCTTATAAATAAAGTGACTGTGAAATTGTTGTGCAAGCCAAAATATTTTTGAGATGGAAATGGGCCATTATCAACATTCACATCAGGACAATCCACATAAACTAGAATTGACCCCAGGAGAACAAGTCACTCTACTTAATAGAGGCAATGAGGGAAATTGCTGGCCCAGGAGAACCCGGAGACCTTGCTGCCAAAATGTATGGAGGCTGCTAAGAGTGAAGTGCACAGACTAGTAACAACAGAAAGGTTTCCTCAGAAGTGAGCAGAGGCTGAGAAAGAGAGCAGTTTATCTGGGACTGGGAAGTAATTCAGTATTAGGAAGGGAAACTATAAATGGAAGAAAGGAAGGAGGGATCCAGATCTTAATGGAAACAACTTATCTACCATTTGCCAATCTGTGTTTTGGAGTTCATTATAATAACCCATGTTCTTACACTCTCAGCAGCTGGTTATATTTTACACTCTTGGTGGATTGTTTTTAAATGGGGGTGGGGTGAGGATGGGGAGCAGCAAAACAAACGTGTTAAGAAAACAAGGTTACGCATCCAGGATGGTATGTTCCAGAAGCCCTTTTCATTCATCAGGAGGTGGTAGAATCTGCTAGGATTTCCCAGAATTTTTCCCTGGAGATTCTTATCGTATAACAGGAACACCAAGGGCAACAAAGGAGTAAGCCGTTTCTCTTGAAATTGTAATATGACAATCTTCCACCAACGGTGGCTTTCCCAGGTGCTCTGCAGTCTAGCAGTTTGATATTTGTGTGTTCTGTGGATGATGAAGCCCAGTGCCCTTATTCAAAAGGAGCCCTTGTTACAATGTTCACTGCAGTGGACCTGTGATGGAGAGGTCAGAAAAGAAAGGAGAAAGCAGGGTAGGCCCCATCCTCTGCGTATGCAGAGGAGAATAGACGAAGCAAAGTATGGTGGTAAGTTTCCAAAAGGCCAGAGGGAAAAGACTCACTTTATGTGCAAACATTTTTTCCAAGACAAACAAATGAAAGAAGGAGGAATATATGTATAAAACCCATTAAATGACTGGGGATGTAACACAGTGGTCGAGTGTGTGCTTAGCATGAGTGAGGTCCTGGGTTCAATCTGCAGAATACACATACACACACACACACACACACATACAAACACACAAAATCAAGCAGTTAAAGCCAGGTAAAACAATGAAGTATAGTCTAAAAACAATTAAAAATGATGGAGGAAAATCTCTCCCAGTTAACTCTGATGTCTGTGCAGTAGGGTTTTCTAAAAAATGAAACTTCGATTTTGGAGAAATATTTTCAGAGAAATATTTTCTTTTTTTTTTAAAGAGAGAGGGACAGTGAGAGAGGGTAAGAGAGGGAGAAACAGAGAATCAATTTTTATTTAGTTTTTCATGTGACTTTCATTGTTCCAACACTTTGTTGGGTACATGGTGCTGGGGTTTGAACTCGCGTCCTTGAGCATGCCAGCCAAGCGCCGTAACTGCCATGCCACTCCTCCAGCCCCATATTGGAGAAACATTTTAAGACAGGCATATCTTATTTGATTTTAAAGTCAAAGCCATCTAAAACTTATTTTGTAATGAGTTTAAAATTGTTTAATTAAATAGTGTATTTGTATATGTGTATGTGCATATAGGAGGAAAGTTGTATCCATAAAGCCTAGAAATATATTTTTTTCCACAGATGGAATATACATATATATTTTTTCCAAATAGAGAAGGACAGTGAGAGAGAGAAAGAGAGAGAGAGAGAGAGAATCAATTTTTATTGAGTTTTTCACATGGCTTTTGTTGCTCTGACACTTTGTTGTGTATATGGGTGCTGGGGTTTGAACCCATGTACTTGTGCATGTTGGGCAAGCACTGCAACCACCAAGCCACCATTCCAGCCCCTGTTCTTGATAGCATTATGCTCATCCATCTATGTTATGTACACCTTATAGATCCAATAACACTTTTATTATTTTATTATGACTCTACTTTCTATTGGATTTCCATCTTGGGATTTATGGCTTCATCAAGTTTGGAACTTCCCTGGAAAGAAACTTCTATATAGTCAGGGGATTCCATCAGAACTGTAAAAGTACATCTTCTCTAATGTTAGTGTAGGACCCTTTATTCGTGTTAATTTTCCTTGGTATGTGTATGCACAAACATAGTGAAGTGTCCTTCTTTCTATTAATTTTTCTTTACTCATTATTTCCTTTCTGTATATTTATTAGTAGCTCTCACTGCCTATGTCACGGCCATGCCAAGCAGTGAGTTAGGAACCTCACACAAATCACCTCTAATTGTTTCAGAATACTGAAATATACCATGATTTCTAGTGGAGGAAAACAAATTTTGAAGATTTTCTGCATGTTCACACATATGGTCTGTTAATCTCTTTTGTATTCCCAAACAACCCAATAACCCAATGCTCAGATTCTGTTAGTTCTTCCTCTGGCAAAGTTTGGTCGTCTGTCCCATCTTCTCCATCACAGCTGTCCCTGCTCCTGCTAGAAGAACCATAGGTACCTACACAATTGCGGGGACCTTCTAAACAGGCTGGGCCTCTGGCCTTGCCTTCCTTCCAGCCAGAGACCAAAGGAAATTAGGACATCATGGTAACAGTTGCTAACTTACTTAAGATCCTCCAGCCTGCCATTGCCTACCACATAATACCCTGTGGTGGGTGTGGCATATGAAGCCCTTCATGATTTGGCCTTAGATTGCTTCTCATTCTCTAATTTGCAAGCTACTCTTATGTGATAAGTAGCTGTGTTAAGCATGCCATTCTTTGTGTCCCCTGATATTGCATGTACTTTCCCCTCTTTACTATACTCTCCTCCATCTCCTTTGCCATCCTGTTCTTAACACCTGCCTGAGACTCAGTTCAGGGTCCCTCCTTCCTTGACCTTTTCAATTTGGAGAGGAGGAGTTATATGGGGGAAGGGTAAAGAGAAGACACCTGTGTAAATTACATCCTTTCACCTGGTGGAGACAAAACTGAACAGAATATGTACATACCATGAGATACCATAATGATTTCTAGAAAAATATGCGGTTAAACAGGTTAATTACCTGTCACTCAAGATGGATGACTATTCATGCAAGAATAGACAGTGATTGTGGCAGCTTTTGAGATGGTCCCCAGTAATCATCCCCTCCTTATAGTTCCTGGTGTAATTTTCTGCCCAGACTCCACATGTGGGGATTGGTCTGTAGGACCAATAGAATACAGCAGAAGGGATATATATGGAATTGTGGCTTTTGTCCTGCTCTCTCTCTCGCTTTGATCACTTGCTGGGGAAGAAACCAATTGTCATCTTGCGAACACTCATGCAGCTCTCTAGAACAAGGAGCTGGGGTCTCATGTCAACAGCACCATGAGGAAGGCATCTGGGGAGTGGATCCTCCAGCCTCAGTTAAGCCTTCACTGACTGCAGCCCCCTGTGATATCCCAACTGGAGCCTCATGAGAGATCCTGATCTGAGGCCCAGGCTAATCTGCTCTTGGGTTCTTGACCTTCAGATGCCGTGTGAATAACAAATCTTATTATTCTTTAAAGTCACTAAGTTTGAGTGTAGTTTATTAGGCAGATTTGGCTGAGGAGTAGTGCATCCCAAATCTGAGCAAGATGCCTTTCATATATTTCGTAACTAGTGGATCTATGTCAGAGGCCTATTCTGGTCTGGAGTACTTGGAGAACCATTGACCTAAACATAAGGCCAGCTGCCGCTTTTTATCTGAACCATTTTGTTATATCCTAGTAGTAGAGGTATAGCTTTGTGTACAATTTCAGGAGAAAATTAAAAAGGAGAACACAACATTTTGTGAAGATGCCAAGTAGAGTGGTGTTCAAGTATGCAGATTTGGGTGGTTTGCTCAAATCTCAGTACTTTCTCTCATGTGTTCATGAATGAGATCTTAAATCGCGTTGCCTTGGGGCTGGAGCGGTGGCTCAGCAGTTTTGGCGCTTGCCTAGCAAGCATGAGGACCTGGGTTCAAACCCCAGCACCATGTACACAGCTAAGTGTTGGAGCAACTAAGGCTATGTGAAAAACTAAATAAAGTTGTTTCTATCTTTCTCTGTTTCTCTCACTATCCCTCTCTCTTAAAAAAAATCTCATTGCCTTGTTTCTGAGTTAGGAATGAACAGTGAAGGCTGATTTTTTTTTATTTGGTTCATTGTAATTATACATAATACTGAGATTCATTATGCCATATTCACACATGCACTTAACACAGGTTGACCAGTCTCATTCCCCAGTACCTTCTCTTTCTATTATTTCGTAGCTGAGGAGTCTGTCATTGAAGACTACAGCAATCCACAGGAGGCCAAGCTCACTCAGGATAATACTGCTCTACAACTTGTGAGTCTGTCTACTGTAATCTATAATCTTAGTAAGAACTTCATGTTGTAATAAGCATTGGAAAATCTAATGCATGTAAAAACTTAAACCAGAGCCTGGAACTTAATAATTACATAACTAATAATATTATTATCAATTTATTTTACCCCAAAGCTAATTTCTATCCCTGGCAGCCCTAGGCTTCTTAGGTAGGGACTGGTGATCATCCTCTGTATTCTAACACTGGAAAAGATAAAAGTTCAATAAAACTGAGAGATAAACTCTTTCTCTCCACATTTCTTTCCCACTTTAAAACTATGTTCTCCATCTTCAGAAGTGTCTCTGAGACCCTACTGTGTAAGAATCCTTTCTGCCACAGCATGTCCTCCCCACAGTTCAGCTCCGTACCTGTTCACACAGAAGAAGGTCAGCATTGGCTGCTAACGAAAGATTGGATTGGATTGAAGGAGGGCCCGGCCACTGACCTAGACAACTCCATTTTGCGCTTTTCTGACCCCATTTGCCTTTTTTAACCTTTTTCTTTCTAGACCACTTTCTTCTGCATTATCTTGGATTCCAGGCCTGGTTGATAAGCATCTTTATGACAAGGGACCGAAACTACCCCTAAGCAATGGGGAACTTGCAGAAAAGATTGCTCCATGGTGACACTGAGGCTGCCCACCACCCTTAGCAGGAACAATCACCACAAGATGGAAACCAAATTGCCCCCTCAAGCAACGATGATCACACCAGAGCTTCACAGAACCAGTTCTTGATAATGATCAACCAGACTATATCCTAACCAAGACCACTTATTCTGCTAGTTTGCAAACCCTGCAACCAAGGCCCCCAACCCTTCCTTTTGTTTCTCTTTTTTCTAAAACCTCAGAGTTTCTTACAGCCTCTTGAAGAAAGATCTTTGATCACTGTACCCCTTTATCTGTTCTTCCCAGCACAGTCAAACTGCCCTTCACCACAGCTTGTTTATTTGCATATTGAGATGGGTGGCCAACCTAAGTTTATTGGAACCAGCAGGGGCAGGACTTTTGCACAAGGATGCAGGTAATAGGATGAGCTGAGATAACTGACTTTATGAAAATCAAAAGTAGAAGTCAGGGCTGGAGCAGTGGCTCAGCGGTTGTGGTGCTTGCCTGGCATGCACAAGTATGAGTTCAAACCCCAGCACCACATACACAACAAAGTGTTTGAGCAGCTAGAGCCACGTGAAAAACTGAATAAAACTGATTCTATCTTTCTCTTTCTCACCGTCCCTTTCTCTTTAAAAAAAAAAAAAAAAAAAAAGTAAAAGGCAGAATACAGGGTCATTGAAGCTAAAAAACAAAACTGGAAATAGTAATGTTTTAAACAAGTACAGTTTGGCTTTCGTTAAGTTACCCAAGACATACAGCCATCTGTTGATAACCGACCAAGCAAAAAATGTTTCAACATAACTTCAGAAACTTTTTCAATATTTTTACCCCCTGACATTTGTTTTTCACGATTTTATTCCTTTTGATTTATTGTAATGTTATGGTGAGAAGTTCTAGATTTGACATACTGAAAACTAGATGTGCATTCTAAATGTTCACATTATGTTGCTTGTTACAGATAAAATCACTAAGTACCTTCTGCTTCAATTGGGACAGTTCCTGGACTGGCAGAAAGGGAAGAGACGGAGGAGGGATGGCTGGATCAACAAGAAGCCTCTGGCATTAGCCAAGGCTACAGCCAGGCATTCCCTGCTTGGATTTCATTATTTGGGGGACATTTCATCTAGCTCTGCCACTCATGGAATTGTTGATTTAAAATTATGAAAATAAGATGGGGAGAGGAAGTTTTTACCCTTGATTTGGAGAGATTACAGAAGGACCCAAATGATGGCAGCAATTTCCACTCGAAGGTTTTAGAATTACCACATGGTGCGATCCCGGAAATGAGAGATCATTACACAAGCGAGATGGTTTAACTGCCATTCCACCCAGTACAGTTTCTTAGTGAAAGACCTCAATTGTCACCCTAGGCAGAAAAATGGTTTCAGAATTGCCCGTTTTTGACTTGCTGTAGAAACTGTTTACTTCTCTTTTCCGTTCTTTGTGTCTCAAAACTCACAAACTCCACAGAGACCAGGGAAAGAATGCTTAAAATGAGAGTAAATATTTTTACACATGTTGGCCTTTGGGAAATAAAGTAGTAACACCCCACTCAGCTGCTACTATATTCACAGACTCTTCTAAACTGTTGACTGTAATTCCAGTGTTTGATTAGTTCAAAATATCTCCATCTGGGGTGCTAGAAGGGCATCGGATGATTCCATTATAAAAGGCAAAAATCTCTAGTTTCAGTTCTAAAATACAGGGATTTGCTTATTTTTGATGGATCACATAACTGTGAAGAAGCTAAAACTTCTTTTAATAGGTACAAGATTTTTCCATAAATGTAGCTTGAGTACCAGGTATTTGATCCCAGAAAAGGCCCATGTGTCAGTGAAAATTTTCATGATAATCTTTACCTACCACAGAGTGAAAATTGCTAAGATCCACCTTGATCATCCTTAGCAGGGCTGAAAGGAGATTCAATAACAACTAAAGTAGAGAGAAAGATTAAAAAGGGTAAAGAAAATCCAGGGAAAAAAGCAAAGTGGGGAGGTAAGAAATTACATAACATCACCTGCTAGCATGCCCCAATAATATTAGACTTTATTTATTGAATAATAAATAATAAATATATTTATTATTCAGTAAAGAACTCTTCAGAAAACTATCTCAAAGTAACAGTAAGCCTCTTCACTAGACCATGATGTCTAATATCTAGTTTGTGGAGGTTTTAGTCCACGTTTTTGTGGCTGTGAGCAAAAGACCCAACAAGAACAGTTTTAGGAGGAAAAGTTTATTTAAGGGTGCATAGTTTCAAAGGTTTTAGTCCATAGAAGACTGGCTGCATTCCGTGGGGCTCAAGGTGGGGCTGAACATCATGTCAGAAGGTATGACTCCAGGGAATAGAGAGACTCCACACCAGAGACAAAATATGTACCCCAGAGACACACCCCCAATGACACACCTCCTCCAGCTATAACCCACAAACCCAGTCACCGCTTGATCCCTATCAGGGGATTAACTCTTTGATTGCATCAGAGCTGTCAATACCCACCTCAGCCTTCCTGGATTGTCTCACATGAGCTTTTTGGGGACACCTTTCATCCAAACCATAACAGTGAGGTAGCTACATTTCTGAAATGTGCTGAGTAGACCAGAACTGCAGTTTTGGGTTGAAGTCTGATTCCCAAATTTTAAGAGGCTACTGACAATTAGCAGTTAATCTCATGGCAGGTAGCTAGCATAATAAGGAATACATAAATTCATTTTCTATTGTTTTCACGGAAGGTCACAGACTAGGTACATTACGAACAAAAGAAGTGTACTTGGGCTCACTGTTCTGGAAGCTGGTATGTCTAAGAGCATGGTCAGGGCCTCTATGCTGCATACCAACCTGGCAGAAGAGCAAGCACTTTGGGTGGGGGGCAGCAGTGCCCAACTCATCCTCTTTATGAGGAACCTTCTCTTGTGATGTTGTCATTAGTCCGTTTTTGAGGGTAGTGCTCTATAGACTAATCACCTCTTAAAGGCCCAACTTTTTAACACCTTTACAATGGCTATTCAATGTCAAAAGGAGCATTGGGTGGATATTTGAACCATATGTAAGTGTTTGTAAAAAATTGAGGCAACTAGAAATGTTGGCACCGGAAAGAAGATGGACAGGGTAATTCATAAATAGAGGGAGATGATCATGGATAAGAGAGGAGAAGTGGGAATGGGTTGCTCAAAAAGACACATGAGGCCTTGTGTATCCAAGTTTCTATACCCTCTGCAACTACATCTGCTGAATACACTCATGCTTTTCAAGGAGTGTGAGAGAGAACAGAAGAAGGAGAGAGCAGAATCAAAGATGCTCTTGATGCAGTTCTCAGATTGGATGAAGGAGTGAATGAGATGAAAGTTTTCTGCACGGTGTCATACAGAACCTCTCCTCTTAGGGCCACCAAAAACAGAGTGATGCCATGGAGATGAGCTGCTTCAGAACCCTTAACTCCTCCTACACAGCAAGGGCTCCTTTACACATTCTTGACATTGTGTTTTGGTGCAAGGAATAACTGGATCAAGGATCCCAGGTCTAAATAAAGTGTTTTGAAAAAGATTGATGACTTCCAAAGTGAACGCTTTGATAGGAACTGAGAAACCAGGGAGAGGGGCTCTGGGTCTATTGACTCAGCAGAGGCACTCTGAACTTCTCTATTTCACATATTGGACCTCTATGTAAATTTTATTTGTATAAACTTTTACACAGTTAAAACTATTTAAATTTCTGGCCTATATCACTTCCAAAATTGAGTTCAGTTCTTAGATTTCTGTGATTTTGTATTGCATGACTAATACTAATATCATTTCCTGACTACCCTTTCAAATTTTTTCTTTTTAACTTTCTATTTTTAAGATTAACATAAATTCTTTAGCAGTAAACTGCCATTCAAGAAGTTAAAGAATTGAATTCTAGGCCGAAAAGATGAAATTTGCTCTAGGGCACAGCATAAATCTTAGGAGTATGTTATAATAGTAATAGAAGCAAAGTAAGACTAGTCATTTGTATCATAATTTTTTATTAACAAAGCATCTTAATTTCCATTATTATATCTGATTCTTAAAACAACTCTGTGAAGAAAGCAAGGTAGATAAAATTATTTCATAATTCACATGAGTAAACAGAGGCATAGAAATATATACATTTTATAATTTTAGCATAGGTAGTACTTTATGAATGATCCTCAAAACTGTATTTTAGATCTCTGGTGTAGTGAATCTTCGATAATCGTGTAACTTTTAAGTAGTTCTGTAACAACAGTTGAAAACACTAAAAAAAAATTTTCATATACTCCTCTTTGGAAAAGAAATTAGAATTTAAATCTTTTACTTAGAAAAAATAATATTTTCAATATGTATGCATGAATATGCCACAATGTAACCCACTATTCTATATAATTAATATGCACCAACAAGAAAGGAAAGAAAACAATATTATCAGAAAACATTTTTTTTTGTTTTGAAGGTCAGATTTTTTTACCTTTTTGAAAAATGGATTTTTATAAGAATAAATCAAAAACTTTAAGAGTTCTGGTCTTCTGGTGGATTTTGCTATCAGAATTTCAGCTTTTATACTTTTGTATTTTTTTATTTTAATAAGAAATTTATTTGTTGAACAATCAAACATGCTTCTAATGGAACAATATAATATATATATATAAATTTTGAAAATTAGATTTACCCCCAAGATCCCCCCCAATTACCCACCCTATTCCTCCTCCCCTCCTTCCAAATACATCTCTACAAATGCCTTAGATAGTATGTCACTATACCTTTTCTGGATTTAAGACATGACAATTGACCTCCTTTCTCAGTGACCAGGGTCTAGTTCCAGCCTTCACAGATGAGTGAAGACATTTGACCCTTGGTTCTCTGGGTTATGATTATTTCACTCAGCATAATTTCTTCCATAGCCATCTATTTACCGTCAAAGGATGCAATATCATTGTTTCTAATTGCTGAGTAAAATTCCATGGCATATATATGTACCACAGTTTTTGAATCCATTCATCCAGTGAGGGGCATCTGGGTTGTTTCCATATTGTAAATTGAGCTGCTATGAACATCGATTTCGCTGTGTCACTGTAATGTGCTGATTCTGAATCCCCTGAAAAAATACCCAGGAGAGGACTAGCAGGATCATATGGTGGGCTCATCCCTAGTTTTTTGAGAATTCTCCACACTGCTTTCCAGAGGGGCTGTACCAGTCTGAAGTTCCACCAACAGTGTACTAGTGTGCCTATCTCTCCACGTCCCCTCCCGCAGATTTTATACTTTTAAAGTCCAATATTCTGTTAATTTCTAATGATATTTGTTAACCACAGCAGTGTCACTAAAACAAATTTTTAAGAGCTTTTCAAAGAAGGTCGTAAACATTGTATAAAGTGAAACTGCCATTGACACTCTGGGAATTTTTTAAATCTCTCATTCTAAATGGATAGAAGTGAAACAAGAGGTCCTTATTTGTCAGCCCAGGTATATTGTCCTCTGCTCACTCCTGGGGAAACTGGAGCCAACTAACAAATGACCAGTGTTTACTTTCCACTGTTATCAAGGAGTAATTCATTACAAATGGGCAACAGATTGTGCCAATTCATTTGAGAATGATGTTATAAGAGAAGCAAAATTCAAATTAATCTGCTTTCTCATGTCTTGGCTGTGACATTTATTTAAATTATCAGAGAAGTTTAAAGGAAACATTATATAAAGACCAAATAGATGTCTGCAACATTTGGTGATTCAAGAGGAAATATTGGACCCTTCCCTTCCCAACTCTAATAATAATAATAATAATAATAATAATAATAATTTACCAAGGAACTTTTACAATGAGGGAAAAGTAAAATTATTATCATTGTAAAACTTGCCTTAATGTCATAAATCAGGAAAAGTTGACTTGGAAGTGACGGAAAACGCCAAGAATTTCTACTAGATGTCTTACAGATGGGATCAAGTGTTAAAATGACACCAGGGCTGATATGAAACACCTCCTCAGAAAGCCAAGAAAGTAATGTGGCTTATAAGAAGGAAACAAGAGAAAATGGATCTCAGCAATAGTCCCTAGTTTAAAGGACTAGGGATGGTATTGGAATTAGGTACTGACACATGCAATCAGAAATGTATATCTCTATGTGCAGCTAGACAGTCACAATTGGTAGTTAGTAGATGAAATTTTTACTTGAATTTCTAGACATTGGTCTACATGCTACATCCAGAGGATTCTTTACCCAAATTCAGATCTTTCTTTAGGTTGGGAGGGTGTTCTTCTATGTCCCTCTGCTTTCTTTCTGTTCTGTTTCATATGGTATTTTGGAATCTTCTTTTTTCATAATCAGCTTTCCTTTGGTTATTGTTCCTTTCCTCAGCATTCTGTTTCAGGACCTGGCCTTCCACATCATTAACTGTATTTCAAATTCCATAGATTTTTCAAGTGGATTTCAAGTTCACCTGTTGAAGCCTCCTAATATGGTTGTTCCTAAAAGCAAGCTGGCTCTTTTCCCAGGCATACTTGCTGCTTTCCCAAGGACAGTTGCTGGCTTCCTTTCTTCTTTACTCCCTTTACTGCTATCATTGAATAGCAATCACCCAAGAGTAATGAACATATCTCACACCCAGATCATGGTTTATTAATTTCATTCTTCCTTAAAAGGGCTTCTTGGAGAAATGGGTAATTCAAAAATGGAGCAGCAAAAGTACAAGATAAATCTGGAACATCTTACCATTCCAGAAACTCTGGAGGCATATCAAAAGGACAAGGGTGCCATTTTAAGGGAATTCCCACTACCAAATGGAGGGACAAATGGAACATTAAAATAAATGATAGTAATGATAGATTACAACTCCCTGAATAAAACAGGAAACTGTGAGTACATAGAAATATTAAAAAACAATAAATGAAAAGTTTGATAAAGAATGGGATATATATATATATATATATATATATATATATATATATATATATATGTAATTTCAAAATATCTCCCTACAAAATACTTCTTAAACACAAATGGAAAAGATATAACTTTATAGTGGAAAAGGCTGAAAGATCCCACCTTAATCAAATGAAGAAATGAAGATCATCAGTAAGAAGAAAAATCAAAACTGTTAATCACCTAATAGGAAGATGTTAATTATACCAAAACATAGACTTCAAGGGAAATGATGTAGGAAAAAATTAAATACAGAGCATAAAAGAAGGTGAAAGTGAATAATCAGTTATGAAAATAAATGTAAGTAGACTAAACTTCTTTATTAAAAGGCATGGACTCAAATTAGATGTATGTGTTGTGAATGTGTGTGTGTGTGTGTGTGAGAGAGAGAGAGATAAAGAGAGAAAGAATCACCAACACATATTCTGTACTGTTTGAGTGATCCACAAAGAAATACAGAAAGGTTGAAAGTAATCCTGAACAAAACACCCTGGAAAATATAAACAAAAACAGAGCAGGAACTGAGTATAAAATAACATTACTGTATAAAGTACATTTCCATTTGGGAAAAATAACACTAAAGTAAAAAAACATTGCACACATCATTTCTTACAAACCATGAACTCACACACATATTCACAGCCCCTCACCTGAGGGAAATACATTGGGAATGAAAGACCAAATGCTATTACTAAATATTACTATTGAAAGGATTTACTTCTGGTAACACATGGGACTCGAGTACCGATTTTATCACACTGCAAACCTGTGATTTCTCATGAGCTGAGAGAAACACATGGGGCAGAAATAGATGGATAGAGACAGACTGCAGAGAAGTTAGAAACCCAGAGATGGTCTCTCAATCATGAACCACCTAGCAGAAGAAATAAGAAAGTGAAGAAAAACAGAAGAACTTATATGGCTTTTTAAATGAATAATGACCACATAGTCACCTAAGAACCCTGTCAATCTATCCCTTGTCCCTCTCACAATTATACACATTATCTTCCCCATCTAAAACATATAAATGAAAAAAGGTTTTGTTCTTCTCTCATCATATTATCAATTGGGTGAGGAATATGAATTCACAAAGGCCCAGAATGCCTTTAGTTGACCCTTGTTTTGCTGTCCCTGATGCTGATCATTATACATCCTGAGCTTGCATGAGAAATCAAAACATAAGGGAATTTTGTGGCATATAATCTTGGGAACTACCAATGGAAAGGCTGCTTTCTGAAATTGTTACAAGTAAATTGAGACATAATAGGAAGGACTGCATTTGTTCCCAGAATCTGAGGTTGACCAGACCTTGGCCACATGGCCTGTAGCTAGGACGTGATTTAGGCAGTGTGCCTCATGGAAGAAAAGAGAGAAGGACAACTGTCCTCTCACAGAGAAGGGTAACTATTTTAATTGCCATTCTTATTAGTGTTTCAAATTGTATTTGATGCAATTCAGTATCCATTTCTGATTAAAAGGGGAAATACAAACCTTTCCCCAAAAAATTAATGAAGAGGGGACTAGAGTGCTGGCTCAGTGGTTAAAGCACTTTCCTGGCATGCACAAAGATCCAGGTTCAAACCCAAGCACCACATACATAATTAAGTGTAAGAGCAATGAAAGCCACATGAAAAACTAAATTAAAAAATTATTCTCTCTTTCTCACTGTCTCTCTTTTAAAAAAAATTAATGAAGACAATACTTCTCAAACTTGACAAACCATATTTACCACAGATCAGCCCAGGAGACATTATATGAAATAATAAAAAAGGAATATTCACACTAAAATTCGAATAAAGTTTCCCTTTATTAACACTTTTACTTTCTTTATAGTTACTTAAGTGAATTAAATATGATAGAAAAAAAATTACATAAAAGAATAAATATAGATAAAAATATTGGCACACAATTACTTTTCTTATATACACCCAGGTGTTCTTCTAGAATTACATAAAATTAGTAAGATAATTTATTATAGCATCTCATTACAAACAAATATGTAAAAATTAATAACCTTCTTATATACCAGCAATAATAATAAATTTACATGCATGAATGTGTTTTCTGTGCCTCTGTGTATTACTATATACATAAGACCCTCTTGGCAATTGTAAAATAAATAAATAAATAAATGTATACAACACCTAGGGATTGATCAAGAAAAGTGCCTGACCTATGGCACATTTACAGAAATTTAATAGGAAACATAAAAATATATTTGAAGAGCTAGAAATACATACCATACTCCTTGAAGGGAAGGCTTAGTATTGTAAAGATGTCAATTCTTCCTGAGTTACTTCATAAATTTAATAAAATTGAAGTGAAAATCCCAAGGAGGTGTTTAGGGGGCAGGGTGGGTCTTGACAAAAAGAATTGAAATTGAACTGGAAAATTAATATGCTCAGGCCACCAAGAACTCTTTTAAAAGAAGCAGCATTGAGTATTGACAGGATATCTTTTTCTATGTGAAATATAGTAAAACGTATTGCAATAACACAAGTATTATAATCCTGTAGCATTGGTACTAGAGGAAACAAGTTGGAGATGATTGAACATTTAGACCCCTCAGTCCTATGAGAATATAAAATGATGCAGCCATTTTGGAAGACAATATGGCAGTTTCTCACAAAATGAAACATGCCCTTCCCATAATATCCAGTAATTGTAATCATTTCTATTTGCCGAAATTAGTTGAAAACTTATGTTAATACAATAACTTGCACATAGATGTTCAAAATGTATAATGACTTTATTCACAATTACCATACCTGGGAGCAATCAAGATGTCTTTTAGTAGGCGAATGGATACATTTGTACAATAGAATATTATTCATTCCTAAAATGAAATTAGCTATCAAGCCATGGAAAAAAATAAGGAAGAATTTTGAAGGCATGTTATGTAATGAAAGGAGATAATCTGAAGAGGCCACATACTAGATTGATTCCAATCATATGACGTTCAGAGAATGCAAAAGTACAAACAGTGAGAAGAAAAGTGGTTGCCAAGGAATTTAGGGGAATTAGGAAGGAATATGAATAAATGGAGCAAAGAGGGTATTTTTAGGGCAGTGAAACTATGCCGTGTGATAATATAATAATGGATACATGTCTTTACACTTTTGTCCATATTCATGTAATGTCTAACACCAAGGGCAGCCCTAATGGGAACTATGGATTTCGGGTGATGTGAGGGTGGGGTCTATATGGGAATTCTTTCACTCAATTTTGCTAAATGACTAAGGTTCTGGGCTCAGTCCCCAGCAATTCCCAAAACAAACAACAACAATAAAAAGATAAAAAAATAAAATTCTATAATTTACCTATTTTTTAAAAATTTACTCAGGAGTACTTCTGAAAGTAGACCAAAGAAGAGAGTGACACAAACTCTTTTGTGGAGAAATTAGTGAATTTCTTGATCTATCTATAGTTTTGCTTTAACTTCTTTGTGTTTAGCTAGACATTTGGAATATTTCTTAACCAGTCCTGAAGAATCTTTTCCATTAAACTTGTGAGGACTTTTTTCAGCCTGAAATTAGCTAAGCTTTGAATGAGGTCTCCTTAGGACTAGCACACTTTGTCCACGTTTGACCTTTTGGCCACCGTTGCAGCAACAATTGTCCTGCTTATTGCAGGGGCTGTCATCAGCACTACCCATGCCATGTATCAGCATGAGTTTTCCCAATATTAAAGAGAAATGTTTCATTGGGTAATTACTAACTATTCACTTTAGGACTGCTTGGTTTACTGAATATTTCTGGAGTTTAGAAACCCAGATAAATTATCTTCCAATTCATAACAAAAGTGACATCTAAAATCCAGGGAGAAAGAATAATTTTTCAATAAATAATGCCTGCTGTATTTATTTTTTATTTCTGTATAATAAATTTCAACAAAACTGGTCACTTGAAACAACACACATTTCTTATCTTATGGACTCTATGGATCAGAAGTCTGGGCACAGTTTAGCTCTGAACTGTCAAATTCTCACAGTTTCAAACAAGGTTTTCCTGAGGTTTTGTTCTCATGTGGAAGCTCGACTGGAGAAGAATGCTCTCTCTAGTTTGCTCAAATTGGCAGAATTTATTTCCTTGCAGCTACAGAAATGAAGGCCCACCTCCTTGCTGCTGGGCACCAGAGGATCGTTCCAGTAAACAGAGACTACCTACGGTTTCCTGCCATGTAGACCTTCCTAGTCTGGCCGCTGGTCTCATCAAGCCAGCTAGAGTCTCTAGAGGGAGTATGTTAGCCTTAAGCAGCACAATCATGGGAGTGAATGCCCATTGTTATATTCTATGGGTTAGAAGTAAATTACTGGATTACCAAAAATTGTGACCTCCAAGAGGTAGAACATAGGACTCACTTTAGAGACTGTCCATCATGCCTACTGAGCTTCAGAAGTTAATACTGTATACCTGATGCACAAATAAATCCCAAATAAAATAGCAAATATTTTCAGAATGAATTAATTATACATGTATCTTTGTGATATACCATTCACCAAAACCAGGAAACTAAACAAATGACTTTAAAATGTTAAACATAAAAAGCATTGAAGAACTGGTAAACATATAATAACATATTTAAATAATTTTGGATTTGGGAAGGATATTAAAAAATCAACATTAGAATATGTAATTGAAAATTGATGGAAGGATTTAATTAAAAATGTTAAATATCTCTCAATAGCATAACAACCTAGATGGCAATGTATTAACATCTTAAAATATAAGGGACACCTACAATTAAAGAGATATAAGCACAGCAATTAAAAGGCAAACACAACGGGCTGGAGAGGTGGCTCAGAGGTGGAGTGCTTGCCTGGCATGTGTAAAGGCTCAAGTTCAATCCCAACCACCAAATGCACAATAAGTAGATGAAAAGAGAGAGAGAGAGAGAAATAAGTGATGTACAGAAAAATCACAGAAATAAAAGAAATTAAGTGCCAAATAAGCAAGATTTACATTCAAATTCACTAATATCAAGGAAGGGTATATTAAATCAAGGAGTTCTGCCTTCATGATATGCAAAAATCGAAAACTCAAATAATGCTCCTTTTTGGATGAATTCTGAGGTCACTGTTATTGCCTTTCTGGGGCTAATTTCATCCATTTACAAAATAGTTATGGTTGTCAACTTTGTGCCAGGCCATCCCGTAGAGGAAAATTTACCAATGTATATCAAGAAATTTTACATTGCACAAATTTTTACCCAGAATATCCATTTGTGGGAAGTTAAGGTAAAAAATACAACTAGCCATGAAATATGTTCATATCAATTTGATTTTTGGTAACTAAATATTGGAAACCATCTAACACTGGTTAAATAAATTATAGCTGATCTATGGAATTTCATACTAGAATTTCATGCTATAATTTAGTGACTAATTGCCATAATGTTTAACAATTTAGAAATACATTTGTAATGTGTTATCTGAAAAACTCAGAGCACAGAATAGTACAGTCCTTCCTCTGTATCCATGTGGGATACTGAAGTTTCAGGGTCTCTCTGGATGCCAATATTGTGGAAGGTCAATACCCCTATATAAAATGGAGTAGTATTTGCAGATTACCTATGCACATCCTCCATAACATACCCAGATCATTTTTTCTACCTAATACAAAGTAATGCTATATGAATAGTTGTTCTATTGTGTTATTTAGGGAATAACAACAAGAACAAGTCATCTATTTATCCATCTGTACAGACGCAATTCCTTGGCTAAGAATTTTTGATTCCCAGTTGTTTGAATTCAGAACCTAGGGATACAGAGGGTCAACTACATTTATAATATTTATATTTTGTCTATAGACAAAGGCACCATAATGTTACAAGTTCTTATATTATGATGGTATAATTACATATGACTTTTTCTCCCAATGTTTTGCATTATCTGTATTTTCTAAAATTATCTCTAACCATGCATTACTTATAATAAAAAAATCATACATTAAAATTTTAAAACAAACTATTCATGTAGACGTATACATAATTATTTTTCTATTTCCCAAGTATATTTAGAAATCAAAATCACTTTTCTTACTTCTGGATTTAGTTATGCAGCTGGCCAACACCAGACTGGTAAACTTTCAAAGTAGTTTATGGTAAGATTTAATTATTTATCACAAGTGATAAAAGTAGGTTAATTATAAGAGCTACCTAAATTAAAATTAGATTTAACATTTATGGGTTTAAATGATTCAAATCTATTTGAGATTCAAATGTAAGTTTTCTACATTGCCAATTTACTGATTAACCAATTAGAAGTTTTTAAAATCCACTATCTATAGCAAATAAGAAGGGTGATTGGAAATGCTGATTAAATGATTTCTTCAGAAATAGTGATGCATTATTCCATTATAGCCATTCTGGAAATATTGTGGAGAACTTCTGAAGTACAAATCTAAACTTTGCTACTGCTGAACAGTCTTCCATGCTATGCTGATGCACAACTTTTGTTGACTTGTCAGAAAATAACAGAGCAACTGAGAACATTTTGAACTTGCTCATTTATCCTTTGGAGAGTTTTCTGTGCTGCAGACACCATTTATAGGGCTTTCTTTTGTAAGTCCTGGTTTAGTTAATTTTCAAACCACAAGGAAGGAGGAATTTTTAGTAATAATGCAATATAAATGGCATTACTTATGTTCTCTATTTCAATACGGTAGGAACTAGGCGTGGGTCAGGCCAGCCCCGTCCTTGGATCCCTCAAATATCTTGAACTGCTGCTCAAATGTGTTGGGTTTGGCACAACCTGCAAGACCCTGGGCCAGGCACTGTTTCCTCTTTGATTTTTAAGCCCCTGTGTATTTCAAGGGAAACTTAATCCATATGTTTCTGATTCATTTACACTTAACTCATCAAAATGTTGTCTTGAAGGAGCTATTTGATATCCAACAAATCTTTGGAGCCCTTTTCTAGAGGACTTTGAAAATCTTTATTTTGATCCCCATAGAAAAGAAAGTTACTCTTTTAATGTGCGCATGTGCTTGTGCATGTTTCAATTAGCAAATTTAGTCCCCTTAAAGCACGAGTTCAATCTAAAACTAACAAATAAGATGTCAACCCAGATTTTTAACTTGGTCTAATGTCCTATGTACTAATTAGAGCCTCTTGGGGGGAGGGGGAGCGGAGGATTCTCACTCTGATCTAAACTAGTCCCGAGACCATGAAAATGTTCACCATCTGTTAGCAATATAGAACCTAGATACGGCTGACAGCCATTGCCCTAAGTCTTTGGTTCCAATCCACAGTGAACTATTTAGAATTATTTTGTTGTTACCATGTTGTTTTTCTTTTTTCTAACCTCTGATGTTTTGGGTTAAAATTTTATGCCCTAACCTTAGAAAAGAAAGAAGAAATACAACTGCCAGGGTCTGATAGTTGGCTTGCCAATATCCTGGATTAAGCCTGCTTAACTAGCTTAATTTATACCCTCAGAATCGACCAGATTGTTGGTTTTAAATTCTCTTTCACTAACTCTTTCACTGTTCATGGAAGTGGTTCATTTTTCCTTTCTCCAAAAATATACAGTATGACAAGTTGAGAGGGTATTTTCTGCCATTCAAATCAGTGAAAGGGAAGCTGATGTCAGAAAGGAGAAAGCACTTCTGTTACTATCTCCTGAGCGACAAGCACTTTATATATTTATTCTTTCAATTTTCAACACAACTTTATTAAGGACTTGTTAAATCCCGAGTCAGTGGGAAATGATAGACAGGAAGAAAGAGATAAATAGGACGAAAGGCCTCAGTGTGCCATGGCCTAGTAATGGGGATGGAACTGCCATTATTCACGGCATACAGGGAACAGATAAAGCATGGTGTCCCCTCCCGATAATGACAGTTAACAGTTATGGAACACTAGCCACATGTCAGATCTGTGCAAAATATTCTTGAAGCACCATCACATTGGATCCTTACAAAAACTATTCTCCCCCATTGTAAAGATTAAGAATCTGGCAAAGCTACCCTTTGTAGACAGCCATGTGAGCCCAGAGCCTGCACTCCTAACCATGACCGTAAATGATTGCCACTCTCATGTCACTTACTGAGTTGACAATGTTAAGCCAGTCAATGCATTAGCTTGTTTTTACTTAGGAGATTTATTTTATCATAATCCTCACAACCATCTGTAAATTGGGTATATTGGTCTCCACTTTTTAGTTAAAGAAGCTGAGACTTGAAGGTAAAAAAACTTGTTTAAGGTCATGTAGCTAGTGAGTGGCAAAGCCAAGATTTTAACCCCAGTCAGTCTGGCTGTAAAACTGGGATTCATTACTCACTATATCATACTATCGTGCATCTGGTACTCAAACCACCTTCAAATGTATCAGTTTTGCTCTCTAAAGGCATAAATTCAAGACAAAATGGGTTGGAAAACATATGCTCTCTTTTGCTAGCCCGTTTCACAATTCACAAAACAAAAGATGAGCTGTTGCAAGCATTTTCATCTTTTGTTTTCATGTAAGTCATTTGCCAAGGCCTCAAGAAGGACTCACACAGCCTTTCAATGACCTGTCCTTTCTTTGACTGTTAGTCATCTGTCTGGTGTACCTGGCCATCATGTTTGGGTTGGGAGGCATCCTTTTCAGTTCACTTCATTTTGCATTCCTATCACCTGAACATAGCACTTTTCCGAGTCCCTTGCAAAATGCACAAGGGTGAGTCTTGAGATCTCATGGTGGTTATTAAATAGCACAGGCAGAATTCTGCCTTTACGGTATGGTGTACATAAAGGGAAGTCTGTAGGGAGAAATGGTAAGCCTAGATACCTGAGCAAGGGTGATGACAAGCTCTGGGGAAGAGCCAAACATTTCGTCCCATCCAATCTTGAGTAATACTGGAGCGCCCTGACATATTCCTGGCACAGCTCAGGGAGACTTCCCCCCTACCTTGACATGCTTATGTGCAAATAAATGCAAGCATTGCCCAAGTATAATAATCACAGAGAGTTCTGTGTAATGAGGAAAATTGCCTGTAAATATCTGACAGCTGATTTAGGCTCCATTTGAAGTGGTATGAAAATCAACATGTTCCATGAACTTACCCTTGCGTCAGAGTCTCCTGGAGTAAAAGCTATTCCCTAGTTAGAGGCAAGACACTTTTGGAAGCTCTGTTAACCACTTCAGGGTCCAGAGACCGATGAAAGAATTAGCTGGACACATGGCTTTCTAGTGGCTGTCACCAGTGCACCCTGGTAAGACACTGATTGTTTCCCCTTTTACTCTCAGTCACAAAGAGAGTCAGTAAAGAAAGGAGAATTCTCAATAAAACATGTCTTTCTGTGGGAATGAGCCAAATGCAGCCTTTTCTTTTCCTCCACAGACAGAACTCAGGCCCCTAGCTTAAGCCTAGGAACAACAAGGAATCTGCTTTAAATAGTAATAATTTACAATAATAATCATGGCCTCATATTTACTTTTTTGGCTCATTTGAGTCTCTGACACCAAACTCTTTCCACAAAAGCTCCAGAAGTCAGGAGAAAATTAGTCATCTTCATACTGATCCTACTTCTTCACCATCTTACACTCTCATCCCTCCCCCATTCCTCTTGTCTTTTGTGAAAAACCTTGTTTGTCAGTGGGGTTTAACCTTCCACTGGTGTGCTAGTCATTGTTAGCCTTCAAATATCCTGAAGACCTTGCTTTAGGACCTGATCTTTAATCAAGGATTTGACTTTATTATCTCACTTCGTTTCCTTGAAAAACAGCAATAATCATAAGTCTAATTTCCTTTAGCTGTTCTTGCTCTTGCCCTCTTTCCATCATGCTTCCCAAAGAGGTCGGCACACTGAATGCTTTCTCTTCTTCCTCATTCCCCAGCCCTCTCTACCCTACTGAACCTGCATTGCCAAGGTCCTTCTTGCTGAATTCAAAGACAGGCCTCTGCCCCTAGCCTAGGTGGCATCCATCCCTTGGTACATCATCTTTCTGACCACACTCTTTGAGAAAGGTCTGACTCTGTGATTTCTGCCACTCCCACTCTTCTGGTTTCCCTCTCATTTTCTAGCCACCTTTTTCTGGTTACTTTCGTAGATCCAAGTCCCATTCTTTTTATTTTTTTATTTTTACTGTTTTTATTCATTAAACATGGTCTTATAATTAGGAGGGATTCATCATCAAACAATCAAGAACAAAAGTATAATGACAGAACAAGCCAAGGCAGGTGCCATTGCATGGTACCCCTCTTGGGTTCCCTATGGTTCCATGTTTCTCCCTACTTAAACCCCAAGTTAATTGGACTTCTCATGGAAGTCTGAGGTTCCCCTCTGATTAGAACTAGACAAGTGGATTCAAAAACTCTGGTACATATATACAATGGAATACTACTCAGCTATCAGAGAAAATGATATTATAGCATTTGCAGCCAAATGGATGGAGATGGAAAAAATTATGCTAAGTGAAGTATCCTAATCTCACAGACTCAAGGGCCTAATGTTTTCTCTCATTTGTGGAAGCTAGAATACAACCAGAAACAGTATGATAGATAGCTAACCTAACAATTACCTCAACATATATGAATTTTTACATGATTGTGGGGATCCTTGCTTAGGATACTGGGGGATGCAGGGAGGGGGGCAGGAAGGGGGGAAGGGAAAAAGAAGGATATCAAGGACACCAAGTCCCATTCTTAAGAGCTCTCGATCATGGCTGCACCTCATAATCGCCTGGGATCTTATAAAACATGCAGCTTCTTGCTTTGTTCCTCAGACTCTTGATATTTTTGGACCTAAATATTATATGTACAATCAGGTGTGTATTTGGAAAGAATAAATATACCTACATAATTTTGGAGATTTGCCCAGGACCAAGTCTTTCCAGCAAGTAACCCAGTTGATTGTGATGCTAGCGACCCGAGGGCCACATTTTGACAAACTCTGCTTCAAACCTGAAACCCCTTCAGGTTTCATTTGTGACTCTTTGTCTTCCTGAGAGCACTGTGCTTCATGCCCACCATGAGTTTAATTCCTGCCTACCTGACGTTTCCTCCATCTTTATTTCCAACTCAGATGTCTCTTGATCTTTGTTTCTGTCTCTGCCTCTACCTCTCTCTTGGATTTAGAGTATCAACTATAAATTGAGTTGGATTTATAGTCCAATCCTGGATTTATAGTCTTGACTTTCCACTTGATATCTATAAACGGATATCACACAAGCACTAAATTTCACAGAACCTAAACTGATCTCATCACCACTCAAATCAGTCAAACCAAACAAGCAAAATGAAAACACGAGCACACACATAAACAAATACTTAACTCTGTCTCCTCTTAAGATCCTTAATTTTTATTTATATTTTGACCATCAGTCAACTGCTGTCGCCCTATAACCTTAAGACCCAACCTGGATGGAGCCTTTCACTCCTACAACCAATTATCCCAAGACCTATGGATTCCATTTCTATAACTACTCTTCATTCAAACTCTTTCGCAACCGCATTAATACCTCATTAATACACAACTGTGTTTACAGCAACTTGTCAATTATTCTCCCTACCTTTGCTCTCATCCCCCTCAATCTATTCTTTACATTTGCATAAAAATGACCTTCCTAAAAGGAAATCTGTTCACATTATCCCCTTGTTAAAACAGGCTGATATAGGAGTTCCCTGAGCTTCAAAGTTCTTTTTTGATGCAGCCTTCCTCCAACCTCATCATGCATTCCAAAACTTTGAACTTGCAGCTCATTTTGAGTGCTCACAGGTGTTCCTGCTTTCCCACATGCTGTTCCTTTAAACCAGAATGAGCTTCCACTGTTTTGCTCTGGGCTCTCTCCTATTAGTCAACAATAACAAGTAATGAATTCTCACTCAGTACAGCTCACAGTTCAGCATATATTCTACGTAACTTTAAATAACATTTAAATTAAATATTATTATTATCCTGATTTTACTGAAACAACACAGAAAAATTAAATATTTTGCTTAAGATCACACAATTAGTAATTGTGGAGTCATGATTCAAACCCCACAGAATGAACTCCAGAACCCATGCCAAGAGTGTGTTCCTAGTGCTTCTCCCACCCTGTACAGTACTGTCTTCCTCTGTGCCTCTCTGTGTTCTGCCATTTAGTTTATCTCACTCTGCTGCTAGCTTATTGATAAATTCACCTTCCCTCTTCTAGGACCATGATTTTCTTGGGAGCAGGAACTGACTGTCACTTTTGTTACTATCCCCAGAACCCAGAATAGTTAATGATGTGTAATAGAGGATTAAATGCCTATTACCAAAAAAGAATATGGAGAGAGAAAGAGACAGACAGAAAGATGCAGAGACAGATACACACAAACACACGGAACTTTGAGGGAGACTATGCTTTATTCATCTTTGCATTCTCAGAGTTGTTTCCCACAACAATGTGTCTCAAAAAGATATCTTAAAGACAGTTGAAATGTAGAGAAGTCTCAGGAATTCTTGGAATAAGATGATGCTGATCATTTGATTATGAATCAATGGGTTAAATAGCCAGGATTTTTCTAAGGAGAGAGAGAGAGACAGAGAGAGAGGAAGGGAAAGAGATCTTTGATAGAGAATCATTGCCTTAAGTATCTTTGTACACTGTTTTCTCAGAATACCATACACAATATCTCTGCAAACTACTAGACATAGCTATTAAAAAACATTATACTTACATTAAAATATGTACTATTTTATCTGCATGAATGTTATCTTTAGTAAAAACCCATCCACTACTTGAAACATGACTTTTTAAAGTATTTTTTATTTTATTAAGAAATTTATTTGTTGAACAATCAAATAAGCGTCTAACAAAATAATATATATATATATATAAATTCTGAAAATTAGATTTATCCCCAAGAGCCCCCCCCTCAATTACCCACCCTTATCCCTCCTCCTCTCCTTCCCAATACATCTCTACAACTGCCTTAGGTTGTATGACATCACACCTTATCCAGATTTAAAACATGATAATAGACCTCCTTTCCCTGACTTATATATACAAGTTAAGTCTTATAGATTTAAAGAGATAAACATCCTTATTCTCTTTTACCAAAAACATACTGTTCTTTATGCCTAAGTCCTATTCTTTTGTTATCTTCCTCTTATTACTTCTTTTTTTAAACATCTTTTCCATTAATTTATGGAAACATACATTCATTCCCCCCATAGATATGTACCGAATTCTACTTCTGTGCAAGGCCTTAGGAATATATTGTTAAGCAAAATGGCTTTGGTCTCTATTCTCACAATATTCATTGTCCTATGATCTATTGGGGAAGATCAAAAACTAAGCAATTAAAAAAATTCATACCTAAATATACTTCATTTAAATCCAAGATAATGAATGATTGAGATGATAGAGGTGATACCTAACCTGTGGACTTGTTCCCTTCATTTTTCTTAATCAACAATTATTACTTACCTTAAATCATTATTTAAATTGTTTAGTGTGTCTGTTTTTCTCAATCTGATTGCACACATCTTAAGACAGACATATCTTCAGTTTTCCCATAGCAGGTGGGGTAAGTACATTAATAAGACTTTCTGATGAAAGTGGTTTATCAGTTATTTCTGGAAAACAGGTAGATTTGGCTAGAAATGCTGTGTACTTAGAAAATAACTTAAGTCATAGAGACAACTATTTCCCATTGTGTTTTGAGAATGTGGCAAAGACAATGGCATTGATTTGCCAAACTATTTCATTTTCCTCCTGATGTCACAGGTATACTTCATTCCCCAGCTCGCCTCACATCTAACTGGGTCAATATGAGCAAGTTGTGGTCAATCGAATGCAGGCAGAGGTGATGTGAAACACTTTCAAACCTCCTCATAGAATGTTGCACATCCTGATTTCCCCTCATCATTTTCCTATCAGTTAAAGAAGATCCAGTGGGAGGTTCTGGGTGTCCCTGAGATCATGGAATCATGCAATGGGTGGTCCTTGAGTGGCCATGTAGGAAGCCACCATGGTCACACAATTGGAATGTGATACGAACAAAAATAAAACTTGTTTGTTGGATTAAACATTGTCATGGGGAGCTGTTAATTTATTGCAGCAGTTAGTCTATCCTGACTAACACAGGGAGCCTTAAGATGGGATACTTCTTTAATGGAAATACTTTAGGGTACTTCTCTGATGGAAATCCTATCCATAAAAGAAGAAGAAGAAGGAGAAGGAGAAGAAAAAGAAGAAGAGGAAAAAGAAAGAAAAGAAAAACAGATTTCATTTAAATAGCAATTTTAACACTATTAGCTGCCCTTCCAGGAAACTGATAAACTAATTTTAACATGGATGACTAAAGATAGCTACAAACATCTGAAGGACCGAGATATGATATATCCACAATGTCAGCAGTGACTAGCTGAGTATCTTTCACACAGTTAGCACTCAGTAAAAACCCCTGGATAAAATGGGTGTGGGGGATCACTTCTGATGGAAGTAATGAGGTCACTGCTACAGGGATAGGAACTCAAGTACCAGTCAGGATTACTCCAAATAATCAGATATACCCGTAGAGTCATAGCAAAGGCCACTCAGCAGCCAGGACAGAGTTTATCCAGTAGCTGAACTACCCCACTTTCACTGAAATTCACTCTTCATTTTTGGTCAACTCCCTCACAATTCAGATCCTCAGTCAAAGGAGTACAAAGTTAAGTGCATACAAGAATCTTTATAAATGAACTTAAGAATGACTTCTGGCAGAATAAGATTTGACTGCTTCTGGCATAGAGATTTGATTGAGCTCTGTGGCATAAAAACTGGCCAAGAGGGGCTGGAGCGGTGGCTCAGTGGTTTCAGCGCTTGCTTGGCAAGCATGAGGACCCGGGTTCAAACCCCAGCACCACGTACACAACTGAGTGTTGGAGCAACAAAGGCCA
>PVKS010024277.1:0-31267 GCA_004027875.1 Aplodontia rufa
TAACAGTAATGTTGGTACAATTATTTAAGCAGAACTTGACCTTTCACTGATAACCTTCCTGCTTTTTTCTTTGTATCTATTTTGGTATCTTTGAGAGACTTTTCTGGCTTTTTATAATTTAAAACTTCATCTGGAATCTGTATAACTGTGGCTCTTTAGAATTTTTTTGAACAATTAAATATATAAAAGTGATGAATGGACTCTTTCTCTCTGAAAACCTGTTTCTCCCTTTCTTCTTTCAAATCAAAGATATTTTCTTCCTTATTTATCTGATTATTGCTTATTCTTTGGCTCTTCTCTTAATACACCTCATATTGGTTATTCTGGATAATGCTTATATTGCTAGTGTTAGTTTCCATGTATTTGTCTTTGAAATTTTCCACTGAATTCTGGGTGAGTTTATCAAACACAGATTCTTTTTTTTTTTTCTTTTCTAAACAGAGAGAGAGGGAGAGAGTGAAAAAGAGAGAAACAATTTTATTTTTTCATCTGGGCAACACATAGTTGTGTATGTGGTGCTGGGGCTCAAACCCAGGTCCTCAAGCATACTAGGCAAGAGCTCCAACCACTGAGTCACTGCTCCAGCCCTCAAACATGGCTTCTAACACACTTGTTTGTGGTGTCATCTAATTAATTTAACTCTATTGCCTTTAGTAAAATTCATTTCTCTTGGTTTTCATCTGAAACAATCTTCTCTAACCCATGTGCTTTCTTTTTCATGCATGCAGATACAATTGAGAATATGAATACATTACTTCTTGCACACTTTATCAATTTGTCATGGTACATGACAGGCATTCATTATGATTCTCCAAATTGTTCACTTTAAAAAACTGCTGAAATATTTCTTTTGTCTAGTCATTTTTGTCTTTTATCATCCTTACAGGTAATACCTTTTATGTGTCTAGTATTTGAAGTTGAGCTGAGTTTCATCAGACACTTCCTTTAGCTCCTTTAGTTCCAGCTAAAGAGGAAAGCAGAAGTTTGCATTTTTTGCTGATGGCTTCTTTCTGTTTGTTTTGGAGAAAGGCTCAAAAGTACTTCTGTTTCTGAAAATTCATTATTGTAATAAAGAATTAATCTATCCAACAAATATTTATATAGGGCCACCTTCTCTGGCAGACACTTCTAACAATAGGAGATAAGACGGTGATTATAACAGTGCTGATTCTTGCTTTTATATAGGTGTTCCTAGATGTTCCATGAGATCACATCCAGATAAACCCATTGGAAGCTGAAATAACATAAATTGAAAGCACATTAAATACATCTAAGCTACCAAATATCATAGTGTAGAACACAGCACACTGTAGAGGATCGTTTTTCTGCATCCTTTTGCAGCTGACTGAGAGCTGGGGCTTGCTGGTCTGCCCAGAGTTGTAAGATAGTAGCTCAGAAAAGATCAAAATTAAAAATCTAGCATGGTGTCTGCTGAATGCATATTGCTCTAACACCATTGTAATGTTTTAAAAAGTCATAACTTGAACCATTGTAAGTTGTGAATCACCTGTATATTTTGAAAATTCTTAGACAAGTTGTTTATCAAATAATGACATAAGAATCTGTTTAATTACCAATAGTGATGAATGTAGTAAAAAACTTACTGGGATTCTGGTGAATTAGACAAACAGAAACTATCATTCATATTGTAGTGTGCATAGAAAGGTGTCTAGGAGGTAAGAAGGGCCAGATCATGCAGGGTGCTTTGGGCCATATTAAGGTACTGAGAATAATTGTAAAACAATAGAAAGCTATTGATGATGAATATTAAGTCAGTGAAAGGTGTGGTGAGTGTTTTTAAAGGTCCACTCTAGTTTTTGCTGTGGAGGACAGATTATAGGCTATGGGTGTGGGGACCACATTAGAATGCTCCTGTAGTCACTAAGAGAGGAAAGACATGATTATAGCTGAGACTGAGCTCATTGTAATGCAGACGGACCAAAGGGAATGTATTTAAGAAAATATTTGGGTAGGACAGAATTAGGATGAGGAATGCATGGCTGATTCATTGTGGGGGTGAGAAAGGATTTCATTTCCTTGTTTGTGGCAGTAGCCTAGAGTTTTTTGCGCCTGCTTCTGTATCGTCTGTGTTAGAAGTAGCGAGTTCATTTAGCACAAAACCTACTTCAAGTGGGAATGAGACTAAGGGTGGGTCCCTCTCTTCATGCTGGCATTCTACTTAATGTCGCTAATGGTAGATTCTCCATGTCCATGTTATCCCTACCAATTTCTGCACATGGGATTTATGAAGTGATAAGAGCTGAGTGTTCAGATTCTGTAACCAAACTGGATTTGAATTTTGGCTTATCCACTTTTACTGTCAGAGTTTTGGGGGCAAATTGTTTTATCACTTTTGCCTCAGTTTTCATAGCTGTAAAATGGGGTTAATTTCTAGCATCTGCTTCACTGGATTGGTGTGAGTTACTATTTATAAAGTACCTTGAACAGTGTGTAGCATATTGTGCTCTAATATTAGTTACAGTCATTCCTACTCTGATTTTGTGATAATCTGCTGTGAATCTTGTCCACTTACTTTCCTGGCAATCAAGTTTGTAGTGAATCTTCTCTCCAGAGTACGATATCATAGATTGCATACATTTTTTTAAAAGATTTTTTTCCTGGTTAATGAGTTGTAACCAATGCTTTTCCACTATTTAAAATATTCTTAATTAAATAGTCATTTAATTGGGAAATTGGGCTATGACCCCTGTTTTAAACAGAAGTTCTATACAATTCTTAATGATAGTTAGCTCATACTTTTCTGGTATATTCATTTATTTAGATGGTCCAGAATGGATGTAGCCTATCTAAGAAACTGGCCTGTGGACATCAACAGAAGACAGATATAAAGAATAATTATAGAAGGAAAATGTACCAGTCACAGACCAACCAGAGAAATAAAGCCAGTGGGAGATCTATACAGACATTTATTGTAACAAATTGGCTTAGGTGATTGTGGGTGTGGCTAGACAAGTGTAAAATCCATGGGGGCACGCTGTTAGGATACTGAGGCTGAAATTCTCCAGCTCAAGACAGGTGCTTCAATCTGCAGGCAGGATTTCTTCTTCAGGTAAGCATCTGTTCTGCTCTGAAGGACTATGGGCTGGTGGATTGGAGATACTTAGATTGTTGAAATGAGTCTGCTTTACTTTAGGTCAAGTTTGATCACCTCAATAAAGTATCTTCATCAATAGCTAGATTTAGTGTTTGATTGAATTACTGAGGATTGTTGCCTACCCAAATTGACACATAAAACTGTCCCAGAAAACAAAACCTCAAATCATTTAGATACTTATTATGTTTATCTTCTTTGGGAAAGGTTTATAATTTAGAAATGTAATCTTTGAGAAATCAATTTTAAGTGGTTAGATCTTATTTTCCTAACATTTGAACTTTACTATTTAAATTTTAAAATTACTGATGAATTTTGGTACTTTAGTTGTATTATGTTATATTAATACCATATTAATACTTTAGGTGTATTATGCTATATTAATACTATATTAATACTTCCTCCTGTGGTCCACTCCCTCAACACAATTTACTACATGCTGAATTAGATGACATAGGCATCCATTAATGTTTCGTTGTACTAGCTTCTAAATAGCTGTGTTTCCCCACTCTTTTAAAACAAATCATTTTCCCACCTTTCTGTTCTTTCATTAACTCTTCCTTGAGATGGCAGCAGCTACAGTGTTTTCCCATTGTTTGCAATTTTAGATTCCCCTATGGGCCTCTATGGAGTACAGCCCAATCATGCCTGTTGTTGCCTTGATCTGAAATAGAAGGCAGGTTACATCCTGAGCTGAGACTACATTCTGCATTACTTCAGTTCTCTGATTTTTAAATTAGAACATTCACTCTTGGCCTCATCTTTAGGAAGTTAAAATCAGCTGGGGGTAAAACCAAACAACGCGGAGAATCCAGGGGAATCAGTAACTTATGATGCCCGTCAGAGGAGCACACTCTGCCATGTGGAAAGGCGACGCTCCAGTAATCAGGGAAAAGAAGGCTAAAGGGAGTGTCAGGAAATCAATTGAAGGACAATGGTATGACAGAAAGAGAAATCCTAGGGAAATGGTAAAAGCTATAAGAGGTAAACAGATGGGGAACAAACTATAAAACAAATGATGTGATTTCTGGAAAAACATAGCAAAGGAACTTTGAGAAAAGAGTTTATTTTCTTCAACAATGGTATACTGAATTTATTAGCATTACCTTTGATCAAAATATCCTGGGAATTATATTTTCAGAAACTTTCTAAAAATATTTATTTCCCCTCTGTTCACTCAAAAAAGAATTTTTACATTGGATTATGTTATTTTCAGGTACAATTTAGACCCTGTGCTTCTGTAAGCTGCATCAGTATCATCTGGAAACTTACTGGAAATGCAGACTCTTAGATAGCATCCCAAACCTATTGGATTAAGAACTCTGGCTGTGGGGTCCAGAAATCTGTGTTTTATCATGCCCTCTGGAAAATTCTCATGCAAGCTCAAGTTTCAGAACTACTGACTTCAATTCAAACACTATGAGAATGCCAGCATCCAGTGTTCCAGATCAAATTTCTTCAGGCGCTATCAGAGGATGCTAAGCCTATTATCTAGTGTGTTTCTCCTTGCAGGTCCATTTCTTTCACAAAGCGATTGATATTCCTAGTACATGACTCTCTCACTTCTGAGGGGGATGAGTAGAATTTTTACCTTTGTCTACTAAATGGAAGGATAAAATGTTTTCCTAGCATTTCTGGTCCTTTGCAGCTTGGTGATGTCCTCAAAATAAATTCAATTTCTCTAGTCATCTGAAGTGCACATAAAATTCTTATTTTTAGGTATTTGATATATTACAAATGTCCTTTGGGTTCATTTCAATTGAATTTATAATCAGGCTCTCTAATACCCTCATGCAGGGAAGCGACTTTCTCAACCTTTTGAAGTGACTCAAAACAAATTTTCCTTGAAGGGATCCTCTTACAGAACCCATGTATATTTGATCACTCTTGCTCATTCTGCCTTGTAGTTTTTATGAAGCATAAAACAGACTAACTAATGGTGTCTACTTCCTTTCAGGGATTCTTTTCCTCCCTCTATATTACTGCATTGTTTAAAGACTCATCTTGGATCTATTTTTTTCATCCATTGTCTTATTTGTAACTAATATCAGATAGTCTCCGTGTGTCTTGGAGTCCTTTCTACATTCAAGAATGAGAAGAGGTTGGGGTAGATGCAGTAGGGGGATTCATTTGTTAATTAAAAGCTAAAGAATTTCCGGTACCTTTACTTTTTCCTATGGAGTAGGCAATGAGGTCATTTGTTGATATTAGGAAAGTGGATATATTGGAGATGTGGAGAAATGTGGCTATATTCAAAGGCAAAATATTGTATTCCTCCTGAATCATGCTATGAGTTTCCATATGCCCTTATTTCTATGTCCTGAATGCTGTTTCAAGACCCCTAGACCTTTCTATGATCTAGTATCTAGAGTCTAGCACTATTGGACATCAAAGCTACGTACAGTCTCTGTTTTGATCAGTGAATACTTGAACCTTACTGATGGTTAAATATTTTGTGATGAGAGATTTATGTGGGAGAAAGAAATGTTTGAAATAGTTGTTTTACAGAGTGGGGCAGTGAAATGACCATGAAAATGCAGTGGAATTCCTAAGGCTATGCAGAGTATTCAGTTGATGGTGATCATCAGGAATTGATGGTATTCATCATTATGGAATTTCCACAGTTGCAGGTTAGAAGAAAAGATATCTGGACAACTGAGGGGTTGAGGTCTGGCCATAAGAGTTCAATAAAAAGACAAAGAAGCAGAGAATAGTTCATACCTTTTCTAGATCAGGAAAATTTATGAGAAAAATGGGATGGAGAAAAAGATTTTCTTTTCTTTTTTTTGCTAGACAGTTGTTTTTTTCTTCCAACAGAAAGTTAGAAAATGTCTAGAGTCTTCTTCTGGGGATGAAATTAAAGATTCTGCATCTTTCATTGTCTTTGAGCTACTTTTATAACTCTGCCAGTTTTAGAAAACGGACAGCAATGAAAATGATTCCTAACCCTAAAGATGCAAACAAATTTCATCCAATGGCAATATAATTGATCCTTGTCATGTAGATATTGATCAGTGTTTAATCTATTTGCAAATTTATTTCAGCATTCCTGATTACCTATATATGTGTCTGTTCTTTAGATGTTCTTTTGAACTGACTTTATGCATCTTACTGGATTCCTCATTAATTAATGAGTTAAATAAAATCCTTGACACATATTCATTTTATATTTGTAGGAGAGTTAGGACTTTACCATGAAAATATTCTACAAGAACTATATTACTTATTACATTGGTACTATGTATATTATTTTGCTTATTACTGGTGATTTCAGCAAGGGCTCACTTTCTTTTATTAGGTCATTGTCTTCTAGAGAAGAGTGAAGTGCTTCTTGGAAGATACTTAGTCTAAGGGTTAAGAACAGAAACTTTGAAGTTATACTGACCTAAATTTGAGTTAGGTTTCACATCTATTGGTAGTTCATGCCAGACCTCTGACCCCCACTTACCATGTTGATACTTCCTTAGCATCCATCACTTGCTAGTGAAAATTATGTGGTGTAGAACACCAAACGGGCAGGGCTAGTAATGACCATGTGTAATTTTCTTCTTTTTTTCTTTTTTTTAGAAAGGGACACTTTTGCCTCCTACAGATAGTGAGAAGTAGACCTGGGACCTGAATGTAGACCTCGTCCCTCATGGTTTAATGCATTCCTCAGTTCTCTCTGTAGAGCCCTCATCCTTGTGAAGGAAATACCTAGTACTACCAATTTTATTTGTCTTCAAGGAAGGGTGGAATGGAGATCTAGTGACGAATGGAGGTTTACCTGCATGGGATTAGTGAAAGAAGTTTCAAAGTTTACCAAAAACACGGCAGAAAGTGCCTGGATGTAGGGATTGCTGAGCACAGGTGTTTCGTGTACCTCTTGAACATTTGCTCCCTTGCTGTTTTCTTCAGAGACCTGTTTGCTTCTCTTTGCAGTCTGGCTGTATCCATTTATATTCATTTGAATGTTTGTTTCTGCTTTTTTCTTGTTCATTTTCGCTGTAGCCTTCAGTCATTCCTGACAAGGTGATTTTAGCCTCATTTTCTGTTGGCTCCTATTTCATTTTCTTTCAAGAGATGAAAAATTCCATTTTAACTGGAAAAAAGAAAGTATAGTACTTTACAAAACTTTTCATTTTGTAGATTGGAGAAATGATTTGTTGTTGCTATATTAGGAAAGATGAAAAGAACAAAGAATAAAAAGAGAACAGTTATATTTTTAAAAAGACAGAAAGATGTTCTAATTAGAACCATGGTCACCAGAAATATCTGAATACATCAACTTCAAATTAAATACTCCACAAATTTAAAAATAAATGCTCCAATGCCAACTTGTAGTAATAGCACTTATGTGATTTGTTCAAAGAAAATAAAAATGAAGTCCTCCTGGGTGTTTTTGATGAAAGCACTGAAAATAAATTACACTTGAGAATTGTGTTCTCTTACAAATAGAGAAACAGACTCTTCAAAAGCATATTGCATGCTTTGAATATTTCATTCAATTGCAAATTATTTTTTTGAAAAAATATACAGTAATGATTTTAAGAAACTAATTTAATTGGGAATTTAAAGAATTATGCAGTCAGATCTGCTATAATTTTCCTTTGGTAACAATCTTAGATATATTTGAAGACAGGTCCCAATTTAAACTTAAGGAGTTTATTAACAAGATTACCTAGTTTAAGAATTTAATGAAATATATTTCAGGCAAACCATGTCTTATATTGTAAGACTGAGAGGAGATTTTTTAAATGATTGTAAGTTTAAAAAGAAAAGATGATGGCTACTCTGATGGTTGTACAAGATCCCAGGGATTAATTTTTTAACATGTGCTCCATGGAAATGGTAGTACCTATGCATAACATTGATAGACTTCTGTGGGAAAAGCAAATTAATCACATCTCTTTTATAAGTCTCCTTTTCTTGAAATAGTTTCCCTCCTTCCTTTTTCTCTCCCTGAAATCTCTCATGGTCTGGAGTATTCCCAGAGAAAGATTCTTAGCCATGGATCCTGAGATAGGTAGATCAATCTAACTATTTTGAAAATAATGCAGGAATGCCTGCAATATAACTAGTTTTCAAGGATACCTTCCAGTTGTTCTGAAAAAATCCATATTGTCCTTGAGTGTTGGGGTCTGACCTTTGCTTTATCAGCTGCCCTGGATCTTGTTGCTGTTTGCATAGGCTCCTTCAGGAGGGGCTGCTAGATTGTATATTGTTAAGCTTGAAAAACAGGGTGTCGACACGGGCTTCAGACGTTTCGCATTGGTTTCACCTGCCAAAAGTGCACGTGGAGGTTTCTTTTTTTTATTGAGAAATTTATTTGTTGAACAATCACACGTGGAGGCTTCTTATGGCTATTGGTCAAACATGTGCCTCGGAAAATCCAGGTGTAGCAATGAATGAGCTAATGTAGAGAGGCCTCGAGGGGGTGGGGTGAAGGCCTTTAAAAAGAGGCTCTGGCCAGCAGTCGGAGAGCTCTTCCTTCGGGAGAGAGCTGTCGTGCCTTGCTGCTGCTCCTGGTGTCCCTGCTCCTTTGGAAGGAGCTCTCTCACCTACTTGGGCGAGAATTCTCACACTCTTCTGCTGGATGTGGTGTTCCTGATTCTTTGGAGGATGAGTTCTTGTCAGCAGCTGAACCTGCCTATGTTTTGATCCTGAGCTTCCCAGCCTTCAGAACTGTGAGAAAATGCTGTCTATGTTTGTTCTGAAATAGAATCTTGTAGCGTTGCTTTGACTTGCTTGAGATTACTTAATGTTAGGCATTTTGTCGTAGCAGTACAAATGAACATTGCCTTGAAAGAGAGAGGTAAAGTATGAATGTATAAAAAGGAAAAGTAAAGTTTGGACAAAGAACCATTTCGGGTCTCGGGCCTGTGGTTTTTCTCATCCCCAGCCCGTCCCTCAGGTCAAAACCCGGATGGACCTGGACACTTGAGTTATTTCCCTTTTTCACCCATTGATTTAATTGGAATCTGAAAAAAATATTTACTCACATTTGCTGTTCCATTGGTTATAAATTTCAGATATGACAATATTGATTCAAATATCTAAATGGAAAAAGATTGGTGGGAATAGAGGGAGTAAGATTTGAGGGACACTGGGAGGTGAAGACCACATGAATTTTTTTCTTTAATTTGTTCAGCATGGTCATAAATATAGGAGGGAATCGTTGCCACATAATCATGATCATGTGCATAATGATAGAGCAATTGGAGGCTGATGCCAGTTTATGATTTCCTCCCTTTGGGTTCCCTCTATCCCATGTTTCTTCTACTTTACCCCCATGTTAGTTGGGCTTCTCATGGAAGTTGAAGGTTCCCCACTAGGTTGATAACTTCCTTACACCCTCCCTCCAGTTGCCTTGATATCCCTCTTATTTCCATACTCCTCTTGTCCCCCTCCCTTCATCCCTCAGTGTCAAAGGCAAGGTTCCTCCTGTTTGTGTAAAAATTCACCCATGTTGAGGTTATTATTAGCTTAGCTACTTTCAGTCTGTTTCCAATTGTATTCTAGCTTCCACATAGGAGAGAAAACATTTGGCCCTTGAGTCTCTGAGTTTGGAATATTTCACTTAGCATAACTTTTTCAGTCTCTTTCCATTTGGCTGCAAATGCCATGATATCATTCCAATAGCAGGGTAGAATTCCATTGTATGTATGTACCACAGTTTTTGAATCCACTCATCCAGGGAGGGGCATCTGGATTGGTTCCATAGTTTAGCTATATAAATTGAACTGCTATAAACATTGATGAAGCTGTAGCTCTGTAATATGCCAATTTTAGCTCTTTTGGGAAAATAAGCAGGAGTGGGATAGCTGGGTCATAAAGTGGTACCAGACCTAGATTTTGGAGGAGTCTCCATACTGCTTTCCAGAGTGGCTATACAAGCTTGCAATCCCACTAACAGTGTGGAAAGTGTTCCTCTTTTCCCACAACTCCTCCAGCATCTGTCATTATTCATATTCTTCATTTTTGCCACTCTGATAGGAGTGAGGTGGAATCTCAGTAAAGTTCCCCCCGCCCCCAGGGCTGAGGACTGAACTCAGGGCCTTGCACATGCTAGGCAAGCAATCTGCCACTGAGCTAAATCCCCAACCCCCTCAGTGAAGTTTTGATTTGCATTTCTCTGATTGCTAGTGATGTAGAGCATTTTCTCATATATTCATTGATTTTTGGACTTCTTCTGTTGAGAAATTTCTATTTAGCTTCCTAGCCCATTTGTTGACTGGATTGTTTGTGGTTTTGGTGTTCAGTTTTTTTGAGTTCTTTGTATATTCTGGATATTGGCCCTCTGTCCGAGGTGTAGCAGGCAACAATTTTCTCCCATTCTGTAGGTTCTCTCTTGACGCTCTTGAGTAATTCTTTAGCAGTGCAGAAACTTTTTAGTTTAATGGCATCCCATTCATTTATTCTTGCCTTTAATGCTTACGCTATGGGAGTCTTGTTAAGGAAGGCGATGCTGACACCAATGTTGTGGATTTTTTCTTCAATTAATTTTATAGTTGCTAGTTTAATTTCCAGATCCTTGATTTGATTCTTGTGAGGGTGAGAGGTAAGGATCCAATTTCAGTTGTCTGCATGTAGCTATCCAGTTTGTCCAACACTATTTGTTGGACACTTCCACACTATGCTTTTGTCTCCTTTAGCAAATATCAGATTGTTAAAGATTTGAGGGTTCATCTCAGTATCTTCTATTCTGTTCCATTGGTCTTCAATTCTGTTTTGATACCAATACCATGCTGCTTTTGTTACTCTAGCCCTATCGCATAATTTCAGTTCAGGAATTGTGACACCTCCTGCTTCCTCTTACTTGCTTAGTAATGCTTTGGCTATTCTGGGTCTTCTGTTATTTTATACAAACTTGAGAATTGCTTTTTCTATATCTGTGAAGAATGTCATTGGTATCTTGATGGGGATTGCTTTGAATCTGTATAAGGCTTTCGGTAGAGTGGTCATTTTGATTATATTGATTCTGCCTAACCAAGAACATGGAATGATTTTCCCAACTATTCAGGTCTTCTGAAATTTATTTTTTTAATGTTTGATAGTTTTCATTGTAAAGGTCCATTATATCCTTTGTTAGATTGCTGGGTGAATTGGTAATTACCCTGATGTAGTCATCAGAGAACCAACAAAGATGATTCTAGTCTTGAAGCCTGGGAGGGGTTTTATGAGCCAGCACATAATTTCCAGTTTCAAATAATTCAAAGACATAAAATGAAGCTACAGTAAGAAAGGACCACTAAATTTATTCATTTGGGAGTCATTGGTAATATTTGAGGTGACCCTTTCAGTACAGTTTCAGGGGCAGTGATGCTACTTCAAGGAACTAGGGACAGTGTGGGCCCTGAGGAAGCAGATCAGAGGTTAAAAATTGCAGAGTGTGTTCAAAGAATGGAAAACAGCCATGTTGCCAGGAGGGGCTAGTAGAGTCCCTCTTTATCCTGACCTTGAAGACCCCAACAGGAGTGCAGAGTAGGGAAAGGTGGTTGAAGGGGTGGGAGGGAAGGAATATCAGGGAGGCAATGATTATGGAAGAAGAGAGCAGAGACAAAAGTAACCTCGAAGTAACAGGGGGAAAGATAGGATGTGGCTGGCATTGTACCCCGTGCTTCCTTGTATCTTTCACTTAATCTTCCCATCTATATGACTGGGGAAACTAAGACTTGGAGAGTGTGAACCACTCAGTTGATAAATTCTAAGCCAGGCTCAAAGTTCTTTGTTTCCAGAGTGTGTGTTTATCACCAAAACACTGATATAAGATTGCTTCTATTTAATCATCTTTTGACTTACAAAAATTGTCATTTCATATGGCTCAACTTAATAGCATTAGTGAGACTTATAAATGATAAAATGGGAAAACTCTTGGTTGTTGGCCTTTATACTGATTAGAAGTCTTTATTGGCAAACCACATAATTCACTCTGTCTACTTTATGAGGAGAAATAATTTGATCGATGATATTGTTTGGCTTCCAGAATTTCTAGGAGGCCATGGAACAAAGCCATGAAGTCACACAGCCAGGAACAGGGCTCCATCTGTCAAATACAAGATGATGGAAACCAAATTAATAACTCTTCACTCTGACTGTGTCCTTTTCTGGTTTTTGTTAATGGCAGCACTGGTGTCACTACTGTCATAGTTGTCATGAAAGCTAGGAGCTATTGTTTCATCATATTACAGTTGATTCATTGAGATTAGGGCTGGTTAATTCATTTCATCTCCCTATCTACCCTTTTGCCAGATCCTTTAATCAAGCTGTCATTCATTTCTCCTAATTCTTCCTGGACTGTCTTTTCCCTCTAATCCTGCCTGTTTAACATCTGCTTGTTGTTTTTATTTATTGTTTTGATTTTTTTTTTAGAGGAGAGCGAAAGAGGGAGAGAAAGAAAATCAATTTTATTTAGTTTTCCATCTGTTTATTTTTCCAACACTTAGCTGTGTATGTGGTGGTGTGGTTTGAATCCAGGTCCTCATGCACACCAGGCAAGCACTTGACTGCAGAGATCTCTCTCTAGCCCCCATCTGCTTGATTTTGAGTTTCTGCTCCAGCACTAGTTCTTTATCATCATCCAGGAGGCCCTCATCATCTCCACAGGCAGAATCACCTGGCCTTCTTGTGACTTCCCACAGCACTGCTCATCAGCCTGGCCCAGAGTATTTTTGCATTAAAGCCTTAATGTGAATGATGCATCTCCCCAGCATTTCTCCCTCTGGGCAAATCTGGGCTCCCTCCTGTTCTGCTTTGTATTTCTCGTGGCATCCAGAACTGTCACAAATAGCAGCTGTTCACTGCTTGGGTATTGAAAGTTCAACCAAATTTTTAGCTCCAAAAACCAATGATGTGGTTAGTAACAGTGATGGGTTTAATGCTTAGTCAAAGAATAAAAATGGGTAAACTAGATTTAAGAAAATAGCAGGTTTAAAAATTTTAGAAAGAAAAATGGGAGGAAAATGGAGAAACAAGAAAGTAGGCATTTATAATATTTATTTAGCAAACTTTTATTGAATGTCTGTCATGTGCCAAGTGGTATTCTAAGCACTGAATAATTAGATAAGGTCCCTGTCCTCAAGGAGCTGATATTCTAATGGGAGGAGGGAAGAGTAACAATAAAGCAAATACAGGTGTCAAATGGCAGGTTGGGATTAAGTATCCTAAGAAAGGAAATAAGAGTAAGAGCCTAGCAAATTATAGGGGTTGGGAAGTGTCCTGCGAGTGGAGATCTGAAAATGAAGTAAGGGTTTTCTGGATGGTGAATATCATTCGAGGACATGTGAGTAACACAGCTATGTTGGTGTGCTTGACCCATGCTTGTCACATTGGAGAAACACCAGCAGCTGGAGGAGAACAAATGAAAACGATGGGGTCAGTTAGCTGGTTGTACATACTGAAAACTGGTAGAACTATACACTATTGCCTTGGACTACTAGCTGGACTTGTCTACAGCTTTCTTGAGCAAATAAAGCTTTTGACATTTATGGGATGTGGTGGCTGGGGGTTATACTTACACATTCACATATGAAGTTTCCATAGACTGGAGGTTTTTTGAGTTTTGCTTCCAATGGGTCAGCAGTATTGAAGTAATTATTCAGCATGGTGGGTGGCTGCCAGCTGCCTGGAACCTCCTAGGTGGTTGAAGCCTATCAGGCCTGCTCCGTGTGGCCAGCTGTCTCCATTTAAAGGAAGAGGATGAGGAAGCCCAGATTGACCAGTCTCTCATGGCATTTTCTAAAGCAGCCACATATAACTCTGTATTCTCTTTAATAAAACTGTTATCTGACTTGGTCAACTTTTGGTGTACATGGTTCCAGGGGAAACAGTGCCCTGTGAAGGCACTGTCCCATGTCAACCTTTCTTAAATATTTTTCTCTAATTTCAGGGTTTCTTAATGACATTTTGGGCTGGATCATTCCTGTGTGGTTCAGCAGTAAACCTGGTCTCTATCCACTAGATACAAATAGTAACCCTAATTCTGGAACATAGTCAAAAGTCCAAGACTTTCATAACGTCATTCCTGAGTGTCAAAATTGCCCATGGTAGAAAACTTATGACTTTAATACAGGGATCTTGGGGAATAAAGGATTCCAAAAAAAAAAAAAAAAAAAGAAAAGAGCAAAGATTACATGATCCATAGTTAAATAGTCAATTACTCTTTTTTTTCCCAAGGCAGCAGAAATATTTTGTGGTAAACTAACATCTTATTTCAAAAACTACAGATAGGCTATTCATTGTATATTTTTAAAGTTCCTTTCTTGGATGTTTCCAAATTCATGGCTCAGAATAACCAATACATCTGAAACCATTTTTCCTCAAGTGAGAATAACAAGCCAATGAAATAGCAAAGCGATGTTCTTTTTCCCTCTTTGAACAGGAAGTTTTTCTTCCAGTCAAGATGGTAAATGGCTTGTGCACTAAGATTAATTCAAATACAGGGTGTTGATACATCTAGGTCAATAGCTATCTTCGGTGTTCATTCATCTTCCCTGTATAGGCATCTCAAAGTGCAGGAAACCTTCCCTTTGCACCTTTTTCTCTGTAGGTTCAAAACACATTTAAAATTGCCACAGACACTTTCCAAAGATGGAGAAGAAAACTGTTTTGGTGAGTGGTCCTTGACTTTTCAAGGGAGAAATATTTGTCTTCCCCATTTTACCCACTCGTTAAATGCATATAGGCATAGGGGCCTAAGGACTTTGTCATGGCACAAATGACTGAACACATGATAAGCTCTGCCTTGAGGTGGAGCTGTCTTTGATGCACAGATGTGATGAATAGTCCAAATTTGTTTCCCACAAACCTAATTTTTGTGCCATTCCCATATTTTCCTCCCCTATGCATAAGGCCAATAAGCCTTATTTCCTAGGGATTTTGTTATGAACAGAATGGTATCCCCAACAAGTTCACTTGTTGAAGCTGTAAATCCTACTGTGACTGTATTTGGAGATAAGTTATTTAAAGAGGCAATTATCCAATTAGGATTAAATAAGGTCATATGAGTGAGGCCCAAATTAAAGAGCACTGGTGTCTTCATTGGAAGAGGAGACTTCGGAAGTGCATGTGCACAGAGAAGAGGCTTTGTGAGGACACCTTGAGCCAGGAAAGAACCCTTACAGAAGCCACCATTGCTGGGGCCTGGATCTTGAAATTATAGCCTCAGAACTATGAGAAAATAAATTTCTCTTGCTTAAGCCACTCACTCCAATGTGCTTTGTCATAGCAGCCTGCCGTGGTAATATAGATCCCCGGCAGAAAAATGGGTCATTATTTTCCATGTTTGCCTCCACTCAAGCAAAGGTACCTTTCATCCAGGTCCAAGCATAGGCCTTCATTGTTCAGGAACATTTTGCTTTCTTTTCTAGTCCTTATAGAACTTTTTGTCTCTTTGATTTTTCCTAGAGTTTGTTTTCTAGCAAACAATTTGGTTTTAAAATGTATATTGTTGCATAGAATTCCTCACAATTTCAACATTTTTGTCCCTTAAAATTTAAAAATTCAGCTCTTGTCCCTTCTCACATTTCTATTACATTGAATAATAATAGATAACACTATTATAGAGTCCGTCTTCTCCATCCCCTCATCTTCTATTCCCTTTCCTCCTCTCTTCCTTTCTTTCTCTTTCTACAGTGCTGAGGATCCACCCAAGGGTCCCTGTGCATGTGAGGCAAGGGCTTTACCACTGAGATACATCCCATTACCTTGTATTTTATTCTTTTCATGATGTTTAATTTTGGCTGTCAACTTACCTGTGTTCAGAGGTGCTTAGAAAATTGGCAAAGCACACTTCTGGTAAAGCAATCTTCTTTCCAGAAGATTGGTGAATCAAGTAAGGAAGACCTTCCCTCAATGTGAGCAACACAATTCAATAGGCTGAGGACCCAGGTGGAATGAAAACATAGAAGAAGAGGGAAGCTGGCTTTCTGGCCCAGGCCCTCCCTTCCCACGCAAGTACATTCTACTCCTGAAGTCACCTGTGGAAATCAGACTCCAGATTCATCAGCCTTTGAACATGAGCTTGCGCAAGACTCTCCAGGAGATTTTAGGTCTTTGATTTCAGATGGGGGCTGCATCATTGATCTCTCTTGTTCTGGGTTTTTCAGCTTTTTGGGGCTGAATAATTACTAGCAGTTTCCTGATTCTCCATCATGCAGATGGCTATGGTGAGATAATCCAGCCTCTGATTATGTGTTAGTCTAATAAAATCCCATTTCATAATTACACATATTCTATTGGTTCTGCTTCTATGGAGAACCCTGACTAATATGCTTTTTTTTTTTTTTAAAGACTTCTGTTTGAGTCATGTTTGCGTTTACAATCGGTACTTAAACTGATTGTAGGATGGGGTAAATTGAGGCCCAGACATCGATTGCAGAGGTCATAGAGCACTGAGTCAATCTACCTCTCATGCCAGAAGTCTGTCTGATTATATCATGTCACTGACAGTGCTGGACTTCATCTTGACCCTGTGTTCCCAGAAAACAGCAACAGTTAAGAGATCCTTCCCACTCCATGCCCATTGTGCTCTGGACAATGGCTTATTGCAAAGATTTACCCTTTCCCACAGGTCTTAGAAAAGACTTCTAAGACCCTTATGTATATCTGTATTGAGGTCTTACATAGATATATACACGTGCATACATATGAACTATTCCATATGATTATGAAGCTGAAAAGTTCCAACTAAATACAAACTTGGCGTATGCTGGACTCCAAGCTGCACACTGGTAAACTTGAAAACATAGTTTATTTTTTCCCCATACTTTTTGTTCCTCCACTTACCTATCCACAACATTACATTTACTTTGTCCTGATCAGTGGCTCTTAACTTCAGTGTAGAACTAGGTTATAATATGTACTTTTATTTGAGAAGTGTTTTTTTACGTCAGTTGATTCTTGAATTGTAAATTTCCTTAGCATTTTCCGGTAGTGTAGTTTTAATGATTTGCTTGGGCTTGTTAAATCTTGCAGGAGTAGAGCTGTTGCTGTGATGAACTTGTTCTCTGTTGACTTGAACTTAACAAAGTAGGTCATGGAAGATTTGGGACTGGGAGGGGTGTTGTCCCCTGACAGAAAATGTCGTTGCCTTGGTCAGCTGAAGGTAGATCCCAGATTCTAGCTAGGTACCTAGGTTAAATGCTTGTAAATGGAACTGAGAAGAATAAAGGGTACAAAGATCTGGGGGAAGATGTATGCTTTCATATATATTTTAGGATTTTCATTTTCTGTAGGTCAATAAAAGAGAAATTTACTTTAGAAAAAAATTAAATTGATAATGTGAAGAGTTTTATATTATTAAAATTTCAGGAAATTGGGTAAATATCATGAATTTTGAGCATTTATACCACTGAAGTTGTATTTTCTGAATTATCTGCATATTTGTTTTATATCATTTGACCCTTTCAGGTAAGCTTGGGAAAATGGGATGGAGACATGTCTCAGACAGTGCTGAGTATGGCTTTGGGATAATTAATGTTTAGTCCTGAATCATTTTATAGGCCTCTAAGACAATTTAAAAACATGTTTTTAAAACCAAGAGGAGTTCTACTGATTCTAGTATATACATAGAATCAGTATCATGATTTGGAAAAACCAAGCAAGTTCATTGATTGCTTTTTTATTGATACCATATTGTGGCTCACAAGAACAAAAAATGATGCATTATTAACCTTAATATTCCCCTTTAATTTTTCCAAGAATAATTCGAAAGTTTAGAAAAGGCATTAAGTGGTAGTTTGTAGAGTTTTGAGTGAGAGGCAGAGCAAAGTGGTAAATACTTAAGGTGTCAGATACATTGCAGGAATAAGCTTTTTTGTCTGCCTAGAGTCCCTTCCTCCCTTCTTTTTGTGCTGAGATCCTTGTTTCCTGGAGGAAGTTGCTCTTCCATTCTGTATAATATGGATGAGACAATCACTCAAATGAATAAAACCTCAGTTCAATGATGGGTATTGACTCAAGCTAGAACAAAGGAACCCCCATGGGAGTGTGACTTTAGACTAGTGCCTTTTTTTTTTTTCTGCATCAATAAGACATATTTCAATGACTGTGGGTTCTCTTATTGGGAAATATTATTAAATATATATTTTTTAAATCCAGCAAAGAGTGATTTAAAGGCAGAAGATGGAGCTGAATCATTTTGAAGCCAGAGACCTAAAGAGATCTTCCCTGACATGTTGCTCCCCAGACTCTAAGATCTGTCCTGGTTCTTGTCCTTCATTATGATTCTGCAAAGTGCTTCATTTTCTTCCTATGGTGGGGGTGCTAGTCTGTGTGTTCTGGTGCTGTGATGAGGGTGCCAACCAACTGGTATACTTGTGCTGTCTCTTTTTAAATTGACTTTCTTTGGGCTGCTCTTTCTTTTCCTCATACTATGGAGTGGCATGCCCTCCTCTGAGAAGAGCAGAGGAGGCTGCTTGATTTTACTATAGGCTTTGGGCCAGATGTGCCAAAGAAGACACATGGTCTTCACATAGTCTAGTCCTGTTCATCATGGTTAAAGGTTCTTTAATAGAACTTGAGATAAACCCTTAGAGCAATAAAAATGAGCTTTTGTCCCTCTTTTCCTCTTTGCACATATCTTGGTTGTCTATGGACTAAATTGCATAACCCCCACCCAAGTTCATATGTTGAAGTCCTGATCATTAATGTGATGGTATTTGGAGATAGGACCTTTGGGAGATACCTAGGTTTAGATGCGGTCACTGCATGGGGTGGTCCTTATCATGATTTAGCACCTTTATAAGAAGTAAGCACAGAGAGTTCATGCCTTCCTTCTTTTTCCAGGGGTATGCCTTGAGGAAAGGTCATATGACACAGTTAGCAGTAGCTATCTCCCAGCCAGGAAGGGGGCCCTCAGTAGAACCTAACATGCTGGCACCCTGATCTTGGACTTTAGCCTCTGGAACAGTGATAACAAATCCCACCCAGTATATGATGTCTTGTTATGGCAGCCTGAGTTAACCCATTGTCTTTGAACCTCTAATAGTGCTAGGTGGCTGGTTAAAGCAGAAGAGTTCTAGGTTTGATTTAAAAATCCATTATCTTCAATTATTTCTCCAAATGTGCTGCTATTGGGAAGGCACATATTCTCTATATGGTACAACCTCACTCAAGCATCTGGGTCCAGTGCTCTGCTTCCTGCATACTGAGGCCACATCATGAGTTTGGACAGTGAACAGAGATGCAGCTTTAGAGATTCGAAAATGAGTCTGGCTGCTCGAATGAAGTGCTTGTTCAGTGTCCTTCATTCCTGTTCTTATCACCATGAATAGTTATATTTTATAAGTACTTCATTGCAAATATCCCAAAGTCATATAAATCTGCTGTGTGATATTGGCTATTTCAGGTGATTGAACCTGTGCCACTGAGAGATTGGAATCATTTTTCATTACTTTATCCTCACTTGATGCACTTGATATAGGAATGCTGTGCTTACCTCAGGGCCATTGAATACGTCCTTCTTTCTGATCTCCATGCCCATCTGTACTTTCTTCAGAAGTTTTATGCATGCTTCCGTCTCCAAGAGGACTTCTGTCACTATCCAGTATAAAATTCAATCCCCTATCCTGACCAGGATAGCTCAGTTTTTGTCTCTCATAATTTGGCTTCCAGATAAGATTCCATTAGAAAAAGTTTGTGCAAATAATATTTTGAAAACCACTTTTGGATAACAGAAAAAAAATCATATAGTTCTGAGCTTCAAATATTGTGATAATCAGTGTTTCTTCACCACCCACAAGGAAAGTGTAAGGGTTGGGGCATGGGGAGTCATCTTTGGAAGACACAAGTTACATGAACTCATATTGGAGAGATTTAAAAAATTGCCTTTGAAATGTAAAAGCAATGATTGTATTGTAATGAATTGTTTTAAACTTCCTCTTTCTCATACCTAAGTACATTACTCTATATTAACTTGTAATATGTTTGGAAATTCTTAGTGGGGAAAGAGGCCAACAGTTTATCTATACCTTTACTTTTTGTTTGAAAATTGACTAATGTGCTGAACTGTGCAGAAGCAAAGGCAAGCGGAAATTAGGAATGAGAGTTCGTAGTACATGTTCTTCAAAATTTGCATGATGACGTGAAAATTGTTAAGGCCATGCCGTAAAAATAAAAGAAGACTCTGTGTGAAGGCAAGATGGTGAATCACATGGAAAAAGTAGTTAAAGAGACATATCTGTTTTAATTTATCTGCTCTCTCAGGAACTTAGCCTGGAACCAGCCCCAAGGCTGCCTTTTCTGTCCTCTCACAAACTGATTTCACACCTGAGGGGCTAACTTACACTACCTGAGTTCCTTTTTGTCCCCATGGTATACCACTTACCTCTTAAGAACCATTTACAATGGGCAGAGATGAATGTTACATGTTAATATAAGACCTCTGTTTTGGTGAAAATGTATACAAACAAAGAAAATAATGCAAACTTCAGCTGACTTATCTAGATGTACAAATCTAGATAGGGTGGGAGTGGGGAAAAAGAAAAAAAGAAATCCACAGGACAGTGGATGTCTTCTGTGAGTAAAGATGAGAACATCCGGTGGTAAGAGAGGAGATCTAGAGGACTCGGTGGCCATATAAAATGCAACATGCAATTGTCCAGCAAAATAAACTCCTGGCTTGAGTTCTTTCTTTCCCTTGCATTATCTGTTAAACAAACAATGGTTATAAACCTGATTGGGTTCAGAAGCCTTTTGAAAATCTGGTTTATAATTACAGATTTCTCCCAAGAAAAAAGCCAATGGGCATAATCCCTTCAAAGGGTACTAACTGGTGTGCAGAAATATAACTTTCCCATTTACTTATAACTGGATTTAATCTCTGTCCCAAGCCTGCATTCTGCCTGATAGCAGGAATCTCATTCAGCTGCTGCCAAAAACCATCCCTTCCTCCAGTGACTTCTCCGGATTTGAGATTGTAAATAACAACCACCAAGTTCATGGCATTTCTGTTGCTCCTCCTCCTGGGTGTTAATTACAAACTCTGGGCTATGCTGCACTTGATCTGCTCTGAGCTGGTATCTGTCTAGATATAGAGAGGCGGGTTGGAGCACACAATCACTGGGGCCCATTGCCCTTTGCTTTCCTTGCTGAGGCTGCTGGTACCCTCACCTCTCTCCATTTATGGAACCCAGGCTGCCATTTCCTACTGTGTTCTTTAATCCTGGCTGCTGGACTCCATCCTCTCCCCTTGTTCTCCCTCTCCTTCACTCTCCCTTTGCCTAATAATGCTTCCTGTACTTTCTGGGAAATTGTCTCACCTCCATATAGGGAAGAGCTGTGGGTAACAGAAAGTTGTCCTAACTTCTTAAAGCAAAGTATGAGCAAACGGCCAGGGAAGAATAGGTTAACAGCTTAACTGTTATCTTTCTTAGCATCATAATTAATTGAGGAAGGACAGACCATTGTCAAATTTATTACAGTATCAACTTAAGGAAATATTCACTGCAAATTAAAAATGGACTTTCTGTGGTTGCTATGAACAGATGACTGATCCATGAATATTCTTCCACACTATACTTGGTCATTAGGATTATTTATTGGATAAACTGTAGTTTTTGATTTGCAGTGGCACAAAAGAAGCTAAGCAGTCACCTCTTCTTCCATCCCCCAGTGATATATTTGAGCTGAGGCCCCCTAGACTCTGCAGTGTTCTTTTGCATGTGTCATTTATGCTCAGGTCAGTGCTTATCTCTTCATGTCAAAAATGCATCTCCTGTGGTGAGTGGAATGTTGGACACTATGCCAGGGGTGTCCAAGGTCTCTGTGATGTTGTTGCAGTTGTTGCTATGCCTGTTTTTATCCTCTCTTAAAGCTGAGTAAATGTAGGGATGAGTCAGCCTATCCTACCTTCTGCATTAGATTGGCAATTTGGACCTGAAATGCACTCACCTGGGTTTGCAGCATATCTCTGAGTCAATGATGCGTTCTCCTTGACACAGCTATGAAAAAAGTTCTCAATATATTTTTTGTTAATGTCTCTGTTAACTACTTTTTGTATAATAAACTGCCTCTAAATGTAGGGGCTTGAAGCAATCTCTTTCTATGGTTGGTAAGCAGGTCTGGGTTAGACTGGATTTGCTAAATGGTTCTTTTGGTCTCAATTGGATTGTTTTTATATTTCCATGGTAAGTTGCAGGTCATTTGGGTAGTTTTGCATCTAGGAATTGGATGGCTATCTAGGAATTCAGCCTGGGCTTGTTCACTTGTGGGCACTGGGGTTTTAAGAGAATGAAGGAAGTATTAGGGGTTGAATTGTATCTGCTCCCCCTAACCCTTATATGTTGTAACCTCTCAGCCCCTCTGAATGTGAGTGGCTTTGGAGTTAGGGACTTTAAAGGAGGTGATAAAATTAAAATGAGCTTGTTAGGTTGGTCTTAATCCAATCTGCCTCGAGAGGTAATGGGGATACACAGAGAGATGTTAGGGGTTGCACACGTGGAGGAAATACAGTGTAAGGCCATAGCAAGAAGGCAGCCATCTTCAAGCCAAGAAGAGACAGGCATAGGAAAACAGGCATGTACCTTGATCTTGGACATCTAGCCTCCAGAACTGTGAGAAAATAAAACTGCTGTTGGCACCCAGTCTCTAATATTTTGTTATGACAGCTCTAGCAACCCAACACAGGAAGCATATAAGGTTTCTTTTGGCTTGAACTTGGAATCAGTAGAAGCTCATTATATTGATCAAGTCATAGGGTCAGCCCTGCCGGGAGGTTACATTACAAATGGGTGTGGAGCAGGGAACGGAATAATTGTGGCCATTTTTGCAAACAATCTGTCACAGTAATTAGAATGGTAAATAAGCATGTGGAGTAGAAAGTTATTAATGCAGGGATTGTTATTTTACTTTAATCTATAATTGAAATGTTTTATCCAAAGCATATTTCTATTTGGAATGAGATAGACTAGCTCATAATCATTTCATACTTGCACAGTGAAGATTTGCCCACCTGCCCAAGGAGGCTCTACTCTTTGTAATATGAACCAAAACAATCTGAAAAATGACCAGAAAGTGGGAGGAATGAGGTTTTTTTTTTCTTTATAGACTGAGTTATACTATTAAGTCCTACAAAATTAGTATTATCATGTTTAATTCATTTTTTCAGCTGAATAGTTGCCAAAATGTCTTGTCATTGACATAATGGAGTGGTGGAAGAGGTCAGAGGAGGCCGTTAACTTTCCTTTTCATGTACTTCAAACCTTTAAAGTTGGGTCTTTCATTTCCCTTTGCAACTCTCAGTGATTATGACAGGCTTTACAGAGAAGATGTTCACATGCTGAAGACAGTACAGGCTTCTGCAGCTTCTATAGTGGAGATTGCTACTATCTGTTATGCCACTGGAAAACTTCTACTGTTTTTAACTTTGTATGGTAGAATTAGGCTAAAGTCAGGGATAGACAGATTGTATCTGTGGCGCCCTGAAGAAATTAAAAAAACAATTTCTCTGGTTCAATCAATGAATTTATGTGTATGTGTACATATGTGTGAATGTTTATTTCTTCAAAGTTTTACATACATGAAAATATATGTATTTGGACTGCTTCAACCAATGTATATATATGTGTATGTGTATGTATGTGTATGTGTATATATACTTCAACCAATGTGTGTATATATGTGTATATATATTGTTTCAATAAATGCATATATATGTGTGTATGTGTATGGGTTTCTTCAACCAGTGTTTTATATATATTGCTTTAGTAAATGTATATATGTATGTATATGTATATATACACATTTACATACATATTTTCTCTTTTTTATATTGGGAATTGAATCCAGAGGCACTTTACCACTGAGCTGCATCCCCAGACCTTTTTATTTTTTACTTGGGGATAGGGTCTTGCTAAGTTGTTGAGGCCGGCCTCAAACTTGTAATCCTCTTGTCTTTGCCTCCCAAGTTGTGGGATTACAGGTGTGCACCACCACACCAGCATCAACCAATTTTTTTTCACCATTTGTTCAACATTAATAAGAAAGCTTATTTCTTACTAATACAAACCATGTATCTCTTTCCTTAGTAATCCTGCTTTCATGTTTTAGTTTCCTCAAAATAAAAATTCTCATAAATGAGAGCATCAGGAAACAATATTTACTGAGGAATTTATAGAGAGGAACAGAGGGCATTTCCATCTACAGTGCTGTTTCATTGATTTTTGCCCATCAAACTAAATGATCCCTGCCTAGTCTTTGAAATCTCCATTCTCATCTTCATAGCTATTAGGTTCCTATTCTCTCTTCCCTATTTATGCTCTGCCTTCTTGCCCCTGTCTCACATTTTATAAACTTTGTTCTGGGACTCTTGATACCTCTTTACCTTTCTTAGATTGGGCAATGTAGTGCTGTTCACAGTTTTAAATCCAAACTTTGATATTCCCACTGACTAGTTAAAACTGCCTACCATCAAAGGTTATATGAAGTACAGAAGTTTCACTTTTGCTTCACAATTAAAGCTTCCTCCAACATTTGCTCTTCTTAACAAACAATAGGACATTAAACCTAACATATTTACTATGAACTAATTTATGTAATGAAATTCAAAATAAGAATTTTCTTACATGGTCTAAATAGGAATGGGACCATTTTATGTTTTTCCCATTGGGCAAAGAATTGTTTTGGTGTGTAAACTTGAGTTAAAATGATTCCCATGATATTTTTACCAACGCCTACCAAGTGGCATCCAGGTAGTATTCAACTTATTCAGCCTTTACTACCCTCTCATTATTGTGAGGATGGCATAACCAAATGTTTAGGGACATCATTGGCTTTAGTAATTGGAATTTGAAGTCTTTAGTTTGCCACTGCTCCCTCCTGTACGATCAGCTTGTTCAACATTTATTTAGTGGGAAAACTGATTCAGTTATTCTGAAGCCAAGAACCATGGCCTGCAACATCACCAGCTTGTGAATAACATGACCAATAGCTGTTATAGAAGTAATGTTTTAGGACAAAATATTTTCTTCAAATTTTGTTTTGCTTAAATTTGGAGGAATTCAAAAGGACATCAATATATAACTTGATATTTTCATCTTACAAATATACCTCAAAAATATATCTATCGTGTATTACGTATGTTGGGCAAGGACCTATCTTCCCATCTATCCAACTTTATTTGGAATATAAAAATGTTTTAATTTCCCATTTATTCCCAAAGACTGAAAAAATCTGTAAGTGCATTGGAAAATAAGAAAACTTAAAGAATTCAGAGAAGATATAAAGCATTGATATTAGATTGTAAGGGAATCAAGAGAGAAAGTCATGTCCCAAGGTAAATCTCCAGCCGCCTCAAATCTTTTGGCTTCATCACCACTATTCTAGATTTAAGTTCTCTCATTTCTTGTGGTTTCTCCAGGTTGCCCTTAATCTCTCCGTTTTGCTCCTGTCTTCCTATAATTCCTTCTGCACTTTTTTCTTCTCTTTGGGCTTTTGCAGTTATTCTGTTTTGGATGCTCCTTATTTGCATCTGTCCCTGACTGGCTCCTTCTCATCTTGCAGATCTTTAAAACACTTCCTTTTCAGGGCAGCCTCCAATTGTTTTGCCCTCTCTTGCTCACCTCCCATCACACTCTACTCCAGCTCTGTTACTTCCTTCACAGCACTTATCAAATCTGTTGTAGCTTGATTTTATTGGCTTCTGTACTGGTGACTGTTTGGCTTAGTTTTATAGTCCTGCAATGGTGGGGACCTCTTTTGGGGTCTTTATTTTCCTATTGTAGCCTATCGGCACAGTTAGTGACACAAGGCCAAAGGAATGTTTTCTTTCTTTTTCTTTTTTAATGCTATGATATAAAGAAATTCTTTTAACTCAAGAGTTTCTAGGTGTGTGTTATTTGTATATATCAACATCTTTTATTTCAGCATATGGATTATTTTCCTAGTATCTTCACTCAACCATCATATTATTTGTAATAATTTTAAAGCAGATTCTTTTTTTTTAGGTAAAAATGTTAGCTGATAATGATTATATTCTTTCCTCCTTTCCAATTTTTATAGTTTTTATTTTGCCTAATTATACTGGTTAATTACACTATCAGAACAATATTAAATAGTGGTGATAAAGGATATCCTTATTATTTTAAATAAAATGTGTTCAAGTTCTTCATTCAGAATATGGTTTGCTTTCAGAATGGAAATATATTTGTAAATAGATAAAGACATTATTCTAATCATTTACCTGACTTTTACCAAGTGGTTTGTTAAATCAAGAATACTCATGAATTTCATCACATGCTTTCTCAGCAGTTAGCACTGTCCACATGATTTCTCTCGTTTGTTGTAGTGCATGGCTAAATGTATTATTTTTCACTAATGGTTTCAGATGTGTACAAAACCAGAAAATTTTAATGACACCCAAGGTACCTGTCACCTAGCTTCCATACTTATCAATGCACAGGCAATGACACTTCATGTAGATCTTAAAATGCCCCTTCCCCCAGTCACTCCTCAAATTATTTTGGAACAAATTCCAGTATCATTTCATCTGTGAAGAGTTACATATTAAATGATAGATTTTCTTTTTAATGGACATAACTGCAACACTATTATGTCTAAAAATTAACAGTATTGATAATTATTGAGCAAGAAAATAATAGTGTTCAATATCATCACATATCCAGTTTTCATACATTTTCTTGATTGGTCAAGAATGATACTTTCTTAGAGCCCTTCATTCAATCATCAAACACTTGGCCAACTGAGATGCTAGGTAAGGGGAAACTAAAGAAGGATGAGACAAAACCCTGCCTTCCAGGATGGAGGAGGGAACATGCATTTCACATTCTATGATTCATAGTTTGATCATTTGTTCTACACATTTTTTCTTTATAACTAGACTTTAAGTAATCTCAGTGAAGATCTCAATCATCTTTGTATCTCTATGAAGATTAAAATACACAGAGCAAATAAAATATTTTTCCAAAGCATTTTAAAAGCTCTGACGAAACAGTAAAGTCTAATCTGTGCATATTAACTATTTTCTAATAACTAAATGAACAGGGTAAGTGTCTAAATAGAAGAGTGAAAGAATGACCCTGTGGGTGGGTGGTAGACAAACAGAACAAAAGAAATGCTATTTGATTAGTCAAGTGTCTCGTAATGCTATAAGGATACTCCTCTGCTTACTTTATTTCCTGAAACTTTAGAAGAATTAAATGATAGTCATCACTTTAGATATCTATAAGAAGGTGAAAAATGAATCTTATGCAATTATAACACCCTAAGAAACAAAAGTTCGCAAACCGCAGCATGTTTGTCTCTTTGAAAATTGAGCTCATTAATTTCCTAACTTCAGCATGAGGTCACACAAATTAATTAAAAACATACATTTAATAGCAACCATTTCTTTGTGGTGCTTTGGGAGAAGACAATTGTGTACCATTTCACTGATGTGAGCCAGGATGCCTAGAAACATTATGCACCTGTAATTTTATTAATTATTAATGAAGGCAATATAAATAATGCATTTCCTATTATGTTTACAGAGCCAGTGGGGCTACATGTAGCTTGAGATAATATCACTGCCTAAGATAAAACTCCAGCTGCTCATTACCCCATAGTGTTCCAGGAAGGGTTCTGGCTACCATTATTGATTTACAAAAATGTGTGGGATAATTCTTAATACAGTTTGTTGATGATGAAGTGACCTATTGAGATAAATATCTCTTGAAGATGAGACCTGGTGCCTTTTAAGGTGAGGCATACCCCTAGATGTCTTGAAGTCATCTGATTTACATATATGAAGAAAATTGAGCAAAAATTATATGCATATGTGTGTATGTATAGAGCTAGAATTTGATATGGAAAGAATCACACTGTGGAGTATAGCTTTAAAGTGTAAATAAACATATAAAAGCAACCCTAGGAAATAAAATATGTATTGCCTAAACCAGAATTCCTATTTGAAAGAATAATAAAAGGGCATTTGAATCAAAAGAATCTGAATGCAACCTGAATATAGAAAATGTGAAAAAGAAGTCAGCTTTCTTTTCACTCCCTCTACTACCTTTCCTTCTCACTTTCTCAGCCCCAGTGTCAGTGAATATATATAACTAGAATAAAAATGTCACCAAAACCTTACCAAACATTCTACCAAACCCTCTTCACTGGGTCCATGCTGCCAGATGCCTCTAGACATCACGTGTGGATGGATACCATGGCTCCTCACACTCAGCGTACCACAGCCTGGGACCATGGCTTCCCTTGCAAGCCTGGTCCTCACAGTCACCTCTGCCCGGCCAATATCCCAAAATAATCCCCCAACCAACTTCTCTAACCCCTTCTTTCTATTCATTGTCTGTTTAGATGGCTGTTCCCTGAATCTTGTTGCTTCTGCTCAGAGCTGTTTTATTGAATCCAAGACTCTCTACTTTGTCTTACTTCAGACTCTCAACAGTGGAGTCCTGCATGCCTGCAGTTGTCCATCTGTCTAGATTCCTCTCCATCTTCCACACTGCTGCAGCAGCAGCCCCTACTCTGAAGGCTGCTGATGATTCTCAGACTCCTCATCATGCCATCAAGGCCCTGCCCAGTCAGGTCCTGACACACCTCTCTTGCCACTTCTACTCACTCTTCGTGAGGTATAGCTCCTTGGAACTCTTAGGCATGCCCCAGTGTGACAGGTAGCTCTACACCATCCTTCTCTCTTTTTTTGTATGTGCAGCTCCCTTGGTGTGGAATTCCTCCATTGCTCCTTCTATATGCTGCTTGAAGCTGCATCTGAATGGATGACAGACAGTCTTGGGTTCTGATTAGGAGTATGGGTCATGAAGACATACTGGGCCAAATCCTCCATCCTCTTGCAAAGGGATCTTGGGAAAGCACTGCACTTCTTTTTTCTTGGTTCCATGTACATAAATAGGGAAGATGAATAATGATATTTATATGATAAGGTTGGCATGAGGCTTAAATGATAAAATATATGTAAACCTCCTCATGCCATAAAATGCCCTTCACAAACAGCATTCAACATCCCTCCCTAGCACACAGTAAATATGTACTATTAGCTACTATGACCTAAATTTCCCATGGTAACATTAGTTCTCACTCTAGGATCTCTAATGACGAAGACTCTGGTATCTGAAAAATTTGCTCATTTGGAAGGGTGTCCTGAATTCTTGGGAAAGTGCTAGGGAAGACTTGACAGTTAGGGCAAGGAAAAATCATCTACCCTTTGTGAACAAATCTGTTGAAATTAAAATGCAGAATTATTGTTTTTTTGTTCTCATTGCTCCTTTAGACTTTCTCAGCCGCTGGATAAGAGATCATCATCTCCCTTGGGTGTTCTCTTCCTTCTCGAGTAATAGACCTTTTCTTAGTTACTTAAGTAACAAACTCCCTCAACTCAGCAGGGGTTCCACTCTAATACGTGAGTAAAGCCCAAGCTTTCTTAAGTGTTGTGTCTTTTTCTTCCTCCATCAAGCTGAAAGTGCAGTGATAAAAGTGAGTGTAGTGCTAAACGATGATGCATGAATAAACTACAGCCTCACTTCTTGAGGATCTGACTGTCTTTTGGAGGGACAGACACATGGTGGTTTTGGATTATGGTGTGACAAATGCTGTGATAGTTGTAAACTTCAGGACATGGCAAAGCTGAAGATTGAGGAGCGGTGCTGAGATCCAGCTAGGACATAAGAAAGGCTGCACAACCAAAGTTGAGTCTTGCAGGCCTGGCCGTTCAGTTCTAGGTGGAGGAAGCAGCATGTGCAAGGCAGGAAGAGTTCACAAACCTAAATATTACTTCGTCAAAGGAATTAATTTAATTGTATATCCCAAGGGAATTTCTTTGTCCACTCATGATAATAAAATGTGTATGTTAGTCAGCTTTCCATCACTGTGACAAAATAACTGAGAAAATCAGCTTTAAAGGAGGAAAGGTCTATTTTGGCTCAGGGTTCCATAGGTTTCAGCCCACAAATGCCTGGCCTGGTTCTTTGGACCGGTTGTTGCACAGTGCATCATGGTGTATGTGGAAGAGAAAGACTGGGAAGCAAAGAGAGAGGAAGGTGTTCAGGTCCCAATATCACGTTCAAGGGTGATGGGTCTTTCTATTAGACCCTATTTCCCAAAATTTCACCTTTGGGGTTTACATTTTGTTTCTGGTGAGCGGCGCTTTCTCCCTGCTTCCTGGCTGTCATGAACTGAAGAGCTCTCCTCCGCCTTGCCCTTCCACCATGATGCTCTGCCTCATTCAAGCTCAGCACTATGGAGTTGGCTGACCATGAATTGAACATCTGAAACTGTGGGCAAAGTAAACTTTTTCTGCTCTATGTTGTTCTTGTTGAGTCTTTGGGTCACAGTGACAGAAATCTGACTGAAAAAATAATTACTCATTCACATACTGAAACCATCTTCCACCTATTCCATGTTTTTATTTTGTATTTAACATAGAGAAGAGCTGCAAATTCTATAAAGGCAAAAACAGATACAGCATTGTAATTTAGATATGAGAGTAGGAGCTGGAATTAGCATGTTGGTGGTGGGGACAGGGAGAGAGTAGGTGCAAATAACATCCTATGAGAGATAGACTGTGCCTGTTGTCGTTATTAACTTTCAATTACATTTTCATTTGCCCACTCACTGATTGTGTTTGTTTGGGTTGGCTTGAGGGCTTGTCATCATTTTCATGGTACTTTGAAAGTAGCTTTATACACAGTTTGAGATCTTCAAATTTACTCTATTTTTATCCAAAAAATTTTATTCTACATTAAAATAAATCACCACCTGAGAGATTATAACTTAGAGGCATCATTATTTTATTAGTTGAGTCAATAATTATTGGAGCAAAATTATCTCAGAAGAATACATGTCATGTGATTCTTAATTGATTTTGATTTCTAACAGATTATTTTTTTTCTTTTTTTTTCAATTTTTTTATTATTATTTTTTGAACAACCTTACATGATTTTAACAAAATAATATAAAATGTGTATAAAATGTGTAAATATTCTGGATATTGCAATTATCTCCAGGAGTGCCCCCCCCCCCAATTACCCTCCCTTATCCCTCCCTTCCCTTTCCCTTTATAATTCTAAAAAAAAGTATTAGATTGTAAAGCATTACATCTTATCTGGATTTAACTCATGTTACTAGACCAGCTTTCTCACTGTCCAGGGTCTAGTCCCCACCTCCACCTATGAGTGGAGACAATCGACCCTTAGATCTCTGGGTTAAGCT